>JANIJG010020513.1:293045-303403 GCA_024611175.1 Megaceryle torquata
AACAACAAAAAAAAAAAAAAAAAAAAAAAAAAAAAAAAAAAAAAAAAAAAAAAAAAAAAAAAAAAAAAAAAAAAAAAGAGGTGATTTAGAGCTTCTTGAACTAAAACCAGCATATCATGAAGGCCTGAACCCCAGGAATGCTTCAGACAAGCAGCAGATTCAGAGAAAATCCTGTGGAGGTCAAAACTTGTTTAAAAGAACCTATTTCAAACCTGTGCCAGGTAAACAGAAAGGCTACCGTAGAAAATCAACCAGATGCCACAATATCAATCACAACACAGAGCATTTCAGAGGAGTTCTTTCAAAGTATTTTGCTTACTTTTCAAAAATCTCTTACAATTTATTTAAAGGAAAAGCTTCTAAGAACCTCTGAAGGAAAGCACCAACGAATACAGGCACGGAAACACACATACAAGTACAGAAACCATGTTCATGCAGTAGGCCTCTACTTTGGGATAGCTCATACATTGCCCATTCTACTAAAACTATTCAAATTCAAGTGTGAGTCGTCTGGGCTAACTACAGAGTGGAAAAACATACAGCACATAGAGCAAAATCTTTCATTCTTCCCATTATGGAACCTCATTCCCAGTGCCACACAGCTTCCCCAGGAAACTAGAAATTCCATTTCTCTTTCCTTCTACCTTTAGTACCTTTCCACACCTCCATACTTTGTATTTTCATCTTAGCACATCTTCCACACAGAGGACACTGATATTCCATTACTATTTTTACAGCAGTACCTGAACCACCGGCATGAAATTTCTGATACAGCAGCTTTCTGTTCCGATTCACAACAAACTTCTGAGCTGAAATTAAACTCTCCCTTCAGAAAGTGCAAGTTCTGCTTCAATGAGGACTACAAGTAATCCCCTGCTCTATTAGATGATATAATACAGGGCAGCCAGTACCTCTAGATAATTGCAGGGCAGGATACAAATGAAGATTAAGCTTTTTCACTTTGATATGAAGCAAACAACAACTGGAGGTTTAAATTATACCATCAAATTCACTAAGACATTAAAAGCTTAACAGTATTAACACCAATTTTCAATTCTGGAGTGAAAGAGTGCAGATTCACTGAGGTGCTAACGGATTTGAACAAACTTAGAGAGACGTGCCTAATGCTTTGTTCTTAGTGCTAAAGCTTCTACTCAACAAAACACAATTGTCCCTGCTCCAACCCCTTCTCAAAGGGCCGTCATCCTGCAGGAAACGGTTCACTGACTGTACTTTGTTAAGCAACAGAACACCTGAAATACATAGATTCATGTTGAGAAAGCTAAAAAATTACAAGGGGATTTTGATTACCATAGACAGTTACTTCTATTAAAAACATTATTCAAGTGTGAACACGGGCTGAACGTCTCACACAGTGTGTTCAGTACACAGCAATGTTTTCACCTCCCAGCAGGCCCCAAGCTAAGCTCCAGCTTCATGGCACAGTGTGCAGCAGAAGAATCTAACCACCGAGTTATCTCATTTATCATCTTAATTATGCCTCAGAAGCTGCTGCATGAGCATCAATATCCACGTCAAAGTCCAGATATCACTGCAAATTCTCAGGCAATGAGCCTTTTTCCACCCACTTTCAAGATCCTGAAGAAATACCTGTGTTCAACTACATTTAAGGAAGGCCCCAGCTGCCATCACGTGCAACTCCACTGAGCTTCTTACAGAACCCTGAGAACAACCCAGATCAGTTTACACACTCTCATCAAGTGCAAAAAAAAATAAACATTTCATGCAATATTTTTAAGACACATGTGAAAGGAGTAAAGGAAGATCCTTTACTTAACAAGCATATTTAGACAGCTAAAAAGATTAACAGAAAATATGCTATTCTGTAAGATGCATCATAGATACACACTAATACTGTCGAAACACTACAGCATGGCCAGGTGTGACCAACACCAGAGAAAGCTGTCACGACAGGTCACAGTGTTCACAGACTGCCCACAAGACTGGGAGCACTTAATGTCACAATAAAAAATTAAAAAAATAAAATGAAATTACAAAGGTATGAAAAGATTCACAGGAAAGCCAGCCCATAAAATTCATTTGAAAGACAACCAAATTCAGTTGTGATTGTATGGGTTTGTGTTAATAGTGTTGTAACACGGACACTAGCAAAGAGAAACAACTATTTAACAAAAGCCTGTCCAATATCTTAGAGGAACAGGGACTGCAAAGAGAATAAACATTCACCCATATTTTTCACTGACAAATTGGGTTTTTTTAATCTAGTGTGGAAAATATCAATGTAAAACGCCCTCGCTTCTTCCTGCACAGCTACGAACACCCAAAGTGGCAAAAATAGGGAACAAGAACTTTTAACACATTAATTTTTCTGACAAGTGTATTTCTTTCCCACAAAGTAAATAAATTATTTGATTCAGATCTGAGACACTCTTTACATTTAAGGGCAAGAGACTTCAGTGCCTTCCCATATAAACACTCAGACAGGATGCCTTGTTCATTAAGCATTCAATTGCCATTGAACACCACTACAGCTTTATTATCTTCTGGTGGTGTCTGAAAATTAATCAATTCTAGCCCACCACTAAAGCCTGTACATTTTTTTTATGACTAAACTTGCTATACCATACTTGTGCAAATGACTAATTCACTCCGCAGTAACACTTCTTTTCCCCCTGCAACAAAGCAAAGAAACAAACCCCAACAAAAACAACAGAAAAAAACCACCAAACCAAACACAAAACAACAGAAACAAACTAACAAAAACCCAAACACACCAAAAAACACCAAGTAAACCACAAAACCTCACACACCACGGTCAGTTTAATCAAAACTAGCATGTCTTACAGGTCCAAAAATGAATGGGCAGCCATAGGTAAGGGACTGGAAATAGAGACAGCAGCTTTCCCCTGATTATTTATATACTCTCTTCAGGTTTTTTTTTTTCCTTTATTTTGGATGTTTCATTACAACCGAGAACTTCACTTGAATAGTTACGTGAACCATGACTACACTTACTTGATAGAAAAATGTTGGAAATAGAGTAAGCTCTTAGCAGAATCCATCAAATCATTTTAAAATAGTCATCTGAAAGAAGGGCTATGTAAATGTCTTGTCCCATTGGTTAAACCACTACAACTCTTGATTGCATTTATAGTATCATAAGCTTCTTTGAAAGTAACTTGGCTTTTTTTGTTTAGTACCATTTATTCTTAGATAATGAAAGATAAATTCAACAACTGCATCCTGAGCGCAGAATGATGAATGCACTGAAATAATGAACAATTCCATCCACACGGAACAAAGAAATATTATTATGCTGCCATTTGAGTAGGCAAGATAGAAGAATAGTTCCCCTACATAAGTCATAACAGAACCACAGCCGCCTTTACTGTCTCCTCTAACGGCATGCTATGAGAAACCCTGCATGTCAAGTGGCAAAGAAGAATCTACAGAGAGAGCAATCAGTGATAGGAGGCGTAACTGAAGGTAAAAACAGTCTGTTCACAGACTTGAACCAAAAGACAAGGAAAACTTGTAGGAGAAAGCATCTCCCTGCAGCACAAAGGCGGCATCATGTTGAAAAAATATTTATTTTCAAATGGAATGTGTGACACATTTTGAAAAGGAGAAACTGTCAGGATGGGGAACAAACTTCTGAATTATTAAAAATATGAACTGACTCAGTTTCATTCTTATGAGAATAAGAATTTGTCTTGATTTCATTATGAGACCTCGAGTAAGAAGGAATCCCTGCTGTTGCACTCATGGCTGTATTATTCCCCCTTGTATTATATTAAGAACAAAAATTAATTTAAGAGATAATTTTTTAAATGGCTCACACTTTATCTTGGGTGTCCCTTTTATACTCCTGAAATGTTAGCTACCAAACTTGATTTTGCAAAAGGACAGAAAAGGGAAATGACAAGGATGGAGACATTATCCAGGTTTTTATTTTTGTACACCAATGCAAACAAATTATATTTAATGTTTTATCTGTTAGCTACTCCTGATAAAGCAACGTGCTACTTCCATCTGAACGGTGCTTTCTGCCACTTATTGCTTTTTCTATATTAATATTTTATGATATTTTAAAAAAACAAATCAAGAACAAAGTCAGCAGTAAAATAAGAGAGAGACCAAAGAGTCATTTTGAGCCTCATTTGCTATTCATTGTGTGTGGTTTAACAAATAATGCATCTGTGTTGGATTTTATTATGTTACCTTGTGACCTGTAGAATCTCAGGAGACTGGCTAAGAAGAGATGAGCATTATTCCATTAGTGAGAAAAATCAATAATAGCAGTTACACACTTCATGCAGTCTTTCCCAAAACCTCTGGTTTTATAAATCCTTAGTTCATATTAAATTTTTACAGAGAAGAATGCAAAAAGATCCTTAGCTTTCCCTAGCCAAAAATATGAAAGAAAATTGTGTCCCATTCAGAATCAAGGCCAAGAATCTTGTTTTTTTGCATAAATACATAAAATGCAAAGGTAAATAGCATCTGTATTACAACGCATGGCTGCTGTTGGAGGTTGGTGGGTGTTTTATCCCTCCCCCTTCAAACAATTCTTATCTATTTATTCATAACTACTGGGAATAATATCCACATTTGACACAATTTAATAATACTAAACTCTGAAAACCTACACAAATGGAAAGTAGATATAACAAGAACCAAGTGTTATGTCTGAAAAAAAAATAAATAAAAGAATCAAAAAATTAGCCTGTAAGTTTTTCTCCCATTTGTTTGCTTAGGCTCCTTAAGGTCTTCTGCTAGAGGTGAAATCTAACCATAAATCGAGGAGACAGGAACACTAGCAAAACTGCCCAAATTAAAATATTCTTGAAGCTCTAAACATCATTTTCCAACCACTGGATAATCATTGCATGTTAAACTGTACACCCCGCCTCAGTAATGAGTAGATGACCCTACTTTGCAAGATAAAGGCCAGCATATGTTAATGACATGGTAAGGGTGTAATATACAAAACTGAAAGAATGTTAGCTTGCTGTATAGTGAAAGAGTAACTCACGGACCAGTAATTACCAGCAAATTTTACCACATTTTTCATTTATTCTTGAAATGCACACTAATATTGCTGTTTAAAGATTAACGTGCAATAGTTAATATCAGAGCATAAACAATGACCTAATGCCTTTCTCAGCTTAAGAACGCTCAGAATAATGAAATTCCCATCTTCTCCTTGTGATAAACTACAAAGTCGAAAGACATGTACAATTGAAGGAAAAGCCGTTGTGCCCAAGGCACCACTACCAGGGCTTGGGAAATCCCTCAGACATAAGACCTTTCTGTTTATCTCCCTAATTATTATTTTCATAACCAGTTCTGTTCATAAACAGAGTGCTCATAACTTGCTTCGGTCTCCTTCAGTTGCTATGACACTATGTAAGAAAGCTGACAGAGTCATTTTTCTTTGTTCAACGCAGACCAAGAGCATTCACAGTCCCGCAACAGAGAAGCCATAAATGCATAAACTCCAGGAGAAGCTTTCATGCTTTGGACCATCTGGAGAACAAGCTAGGACGCTGCTCAAATCCTTCCACAAAGGCAGCAAGCACACCTTTCAGCCTCAGCTTTCTCAGTCTGGGAAGAGGAACTGTTGCTGTAGACTATTGCAGGAAGCCTACAACTGGACTTAATTTTAATATCCTTAAATTTAAGGACAACACGAAATATGCAAACACTCTCTCAATTACACTTACCTGAGTTACAAAGTGGGTACAAACAAGCCCCAGGAGACTTCAGCCCACCTACCCTGACATTTTATGGGAACATTTCACAAAGAGGCTGCAAAGTTCTTTTGACTGAAGAAGGCAGGTTATTTTTAAAAAATAAAGACAAAAACCAGCTTCACAATTTGACAGGAAAGAGAAACATTAACAGGAGAAAGAGGAATAAAGTCAATTATAGTTTTTAATTAGCTTTCCAAGCTATTTGGTGGATGTTGGTACTCATGAATAGCAATCAATACTGCATTCTAGTGATGTGTTATGCAGATAAAGCACTTCAGCAGTATTATCCCATCCAAAAGTTAATAACCTAAAGAAAAACTAAAGAAAAAAAAAAGGCAAAACAAAATAAAAACTAAAAGAAAAGCCCTAATAATCTATTTGTCCTTATTATAAGGCAGAAGGAAAGAAAAAACAGAGAGGTTTACCGCAATTTGATCTAGTTCTACAAAGTTACCTCATTACATTCAGGAACAATTCCCACCATTTGAAAGAGAAGATTTTGGTACCTAGATGGTTTTGAAACACCAAACCCACATTCACAAGAGACAGTTTATTCAAGGATTACAGTATTATATATATGAAAACATTTAAAATAACCCCATGAAAAGCACTGTTTATTTCTCTACCGTTCAGCTGAAGTCCATAGTATTAATAGAATGTGTTCCTCTCCAGCAGCAGTCGGTTGTTTTACAGGTCACATGAAAGTTTTGCTTTATCAAACACATACCTAGACATAAAGCATTGCAAATATCACTGGTAAATCTTCACCATCATTCTGCAAACACAAAGGAGAGAGATCCCACATGGTCTGTGGGATATGTAGATACTGTATTTCTATTTTACGTCACAAAAAATGTGAAACACCATTCCGTACAAAGACTATGAAACATGGTCAAAGCAATTTTTAGTTGATATTCTGAACTTTTTGGTACAAACTTGCAGCTGAACAAGTGTCTGCATATAGGACCCGATTCAACTCTTCTACAGTTAGCAGAAAGATCCACTCATTTCAGTGTGAGCTGATGTACCACTTAAGTAAACACATGCTTCAGAGCAATACTTTTCCCCACATTTATTGAAAAAAACGATACCGCACTGAAATTCTGCTGAAGCAGAAGTGTCTTCAGTTAAATCATTGCAGCAAATTTTCACACTTTTCATGGAAACCACTTGGACACATAAGCCAAGAATGACAACTCCGCTCCCTTTCTGCAAATTGTTGACCATTGTGTTCACTCTCCATCAAACACATCTTGAAGAAAAAATACTGGTGAGTACATGACCCCGGAGCTAATTACGCAAGAGTGTAATTGGGCTGATCCTTTTTTGTAAGGACTACAGGCAAACTCATTATCTTCCCAAGGGGGTCCAAATGTTATTCTGACACGTGTATCTTGAAAAAGCAAATTAAGTGCTTCCTTCCCTCCAGTCAAAGGACAGCAGTGACCATCAAAGTTTTGCTACACATGCTCCGAAGTCTAGAACAAAGCATATTACCCACCTAATGGGTCATATGAAATTGGTGGCAATTAGTTCCAAGTAATAATGGGAAAACCAAACGCAAGATGACTTAGGACTAAGGAAATGGAAACTGTATCACTCTTTCTATCACACATTTCAGATCGAATTCCTGCAAAAACCACTAAATTAGGAGCAAATGCCTACCTTATAAAACATTAACTTCAACACTTTTGAGAATGTGAAAGGAAACAGGTTCTATTTCATTTTTTTCCTACTTCCCAAATCTCATTCAGAATGCAAAGTGCTGAAATGTGATACACTTACTATATACTTACTATAATAGGCATCAGGAAAATATTGCCCAGTTTAGAAAGGTCTTACTAAATTTTACATTTACATCTGTGGTTTGAGATTTGTAATAACAAACATGAAACCAGCCAAAGTAGTTCAAACCAGCCAGCAAGAATACTGCTTTTCTGCAACTGCAAAATCCTTCAGCTCGGTTACAAAGCCCTTGGGGATTTATAACATACTGTGACATCTCCTAGGATGCAGAGAAGAGCGAGCAGAATAGGACACCCCATATGCTCCTATCCCCTTTCTCCCAATACAAGGGGGGACTAGCACAGCTATTAGTGCTAACCAGAACAAGGCAAAATAATTGACAAGTAGCAGCCTGCTGTCATTGGTCTAAAAGTTCCTACCGTGCGTTTCCTTGCTCACCTCCCCTCCCTATCATCAAATTTCTCCTACTGTGCATGCAACAATAGCTGAGAAAGATAGCTGCTCATTATACCCGGGAAAAGATTGCAAACAACTCCCTTTACACAGATTACAGCCAGTCCACTCCAGGTCCCAGGTGATTCAACACACCTCTATGATATTTGGTCTTCAATTTCTTCCTTTGTTCAGCATAGTCATTATACTCATCACAGCAGAAAAGTTAAAAGGTCAAAAGTGTATTATGGGATGATCATAAGCAATTACTCTGATATAAATTATGTGGAGTACTAGTTAAATCTCCAATGTGGAGTCAGCCTAAAAGAACTGGGTCAGACAAGATCTGAAAAAAAAGATAGCCAAGAAACATTTTGTGGGTATAAACTCAAAAATCCTTCCCAATACAGTCAGCACTCTGTAGAAGGCATTTTGGAGGAGAAAGAGATAAACTTAAGGAGATACATATTAATTTTCCTACTATATCCATGTCTATCCCTCAGCTATTCTCAAGGTCTCACTGAACCCACTAATCTGACAATATTGGTAAATCATGCAAAAACATACTGGGTTTATTAGCTTCCAGTGAAACAGAAGCTGGTGTGTAATTAAGTTTCCATAGCACACCTTATTCCCTTGTCCTAATTTATTTCTAGAATTTGTGGCCTCAGTGAAAACCAACCCTTGAAATACAGTCAAGGCGAAACACCAAAATTACAGAATTTCTGTGTCTTCCCATCAATCTAAAAAAATCTTTGGAGACTGAGCTAACTAACACCAGGGTTGCCAGGTCCTTTCTGTCACGGCTTGTAGTGCTTGAAGTCCTGGAGCCTTAGGAACCTCTGAACTTGAAATGCCAACATCTGTTTATTGAAGTACCAGTTTTGGTTTTTTTTTCCTCCTTTGATGACTGTAGCTAAATGTTCTCTATTGCACAAAATATCATCTATTTGGAGTGTCTTTGGACACACTCTTTGGAGTGAAAGGTTTCCTCATGCATAGCCTTCTTCTGTACAGAAATCATTTATATTGTTCCTTTTCAAATATTTCCAAAGGAGGTGAAGTTAAACTGTGCACAGGCTTAGCTCTTACTTCCTGTTTAAATGGAGGATTTAAGAAATTATTGCTGCATTTTAAATATTTATCCCCTAATAAATTCCACTACAATTTAAGGAACTCTTGAGAGAGAAGTTTTCATTTTGTAGAATGTCATTTTGGACCTGGAAAATAAGTCAAAATTCCCCATAAGCTATGATGTAATTGTCTTTTTCAGGATCATCTCAAATGGAAGTACTTCCTAAATAATAGCACTTTTAATTTGCACAGTCAATTCACTTCTTAAAGTACTGCATAACTTAACCTTTTGTCCTCGATATTATTGCTTGCTTGGCTTCATCACACCAGTTCCTCCTCCCTAAATACTTGCATATATATTGCACATATGTTTTAACACCCCCAAGAAGCAGTAGAGCGTTCTGCAGACACTAACACAGACTGCAGACAGGCAAACACCATGTTTTTCAACTCAGCTGTGTAGCCAGGGTGCCAAGAGATGCTCCCTTTCAGAGAGGAAAGGTGCACTACGTGCCTCTGCTACCAAAGCACACTTACGATCGAGAGGAACATCCTTGAAAAAAAGACAACATGAAGAGGCATTTGTAACATGATAAACATCGATCACATCGCATTTTGTTGCCACCTACGTCCTGATGCAGCTTCCAGGCAACCTCCTAATCAAAAGTTACCAGCTAAGTGATGCAACCCTGTGTTCAGTACAGGCTCTGCAACCTGCAAAGAGCAGCCAGGTGTAGATGCTGACACTCTTTCTGTTGCCCAAGAACACATCCCATTGCTGGCTGAGTTCCAACTGCACAGAATAAAGTCGGGGATTACAGCTTTTGAAGCAAGTTTTGTAAGAGAAGACAGGCATAATTAGACTGGCAACATATTTCCCCAATACATAAACACCCCAAAAAGTCCCAGATCTGTCTGATGACCTGTTCCGGCAAATACTCAGTCCAGAACCGAGAAAAAACTATGCAGAACACTTTTTTAGAAGCTTCTGACAAATTATAAAGAAAAATAAAAATAAACACACATCTCCATATTCAATCATATCCTTAATATATGACCCCAGCCTCAGCTGGTTTAAAATGGCACTGCTGACTTACACCACCTGAAATTTTATCCCATCTTTTTAAAGGTATACTTTCCCAGTTTGATAGTGAAGTGGTGAAACTCTAACCATATTGATTGTAAGAGGCTTCAAGTAATGAAACTTCTAAAAGAATTGATAAACATTTGGAAACATGCAAAGAACAACTTAAGTTTGCAGCTTACAAATTAGTTTGAAGTGATTATTATTTATTTACTGAGAGGACATTCTGAATTCTCTAAGGCTTTTTTATTTTTTCCTATTCAGACCTACAGAGATTAAATTTC
>JANIJG010020514.1:0-13211 GCA_024611175.1 Megaceryle torquata
GGGCAGGGATGCCTCTCAACTAGATCAGGGTACACAAGGCTCTGTCCAACTTGGCCTTGAACACCTCCAGGGAGGGGACAAATAGGAAGGTGACGGGATGAATCTATGACAGCAGAAAGGATGATGGTGGTGGCAGGTGTACAAGGGGCAGACAGCTGAATATAGCCCAGGAAAGCTGATCTTGCCATTGAAGGCCCATGCACTTGAGACTTTGGGGGTAGAAAGGTCCAAAAGAAAGGATGGGGAGGTTGGAGAGAAGCCAGTCATGGTTACAGTGGTACTGGTGGAGGTCCTCACCACATCCTACAGGAGGTCCAAGCATCTGTAGGTACAGGACTCACAGCTCCAAGTGACAGACTGTGGGAGCCAGAGAGCCTTATCTACACCTTTTTGCACAAAAAACCCCCCATCAGAATTAGCCATGGATTTGTATTCCAGGTCCCAGCCCCATATTTGAAATGTAAGCCCACCTATAGCTCCCCAGCACCAGCATTTGCACAAGTATATGGAAGATAGCTCAGATGGGAGAGGAGCACTTGTGGCATTGCTTTCTTAGCACCAAAATGCCAAGTCATTCCCATGGGCATACACCACCCTTGCTGAGCTCAATGCACCTTGCAGAGAGAAGCATGACTTTGCCAGGAGCTCCTGTCCACAGGGACCCAGTCCTCCCTCTCTCTCCCAGTGAAGCCATGCTAAGGAGCTGAGGGACACAACTGCAGCCGAGCACATCCACTGCCAGGGCAGAGTACATCTGCAGCACTTTAGATGAGCCTGCAGGAAGCATTGTACCTGTTTAACTTTAGTAACTTAAAAATCCTAACCCTAGGTGACAGAAGCAAAAAACATTTTGGATCCTGCTCCATCCTATGAGGTGCTGAGTCGTTGATGGGCTTTTTCTCCCTTTGCAGAGTGGCGGGTGATACAGGAATTTGTGATTGAGGAATTTGTTATATAGCATTTCCCCCCACTATTGACTCTGTGAGACTGCGATGAAGCCAGGCTTGGCACTACCATCCCCATCAGCAATTCTGCTAAGAGGAATTTGAGTTTTTATGGTCACTGATAAGATTAAACTCTTTGTTGCTGCTGGCCAAGGCAGGCTCAGCTGCAGGCTGTATAAAAGCAGTGCTGTGAGAGCAGAGCGAAGGTAGTTCGGTTCTCTCCTTGGGAATTCCCATACTTGCAAATGTTTGGATTTCATCTCAGCTCTAGTCTTAACTCCACGCTTGCTGGTATATGAAAGACCTGACCTGTGGATGAAAAGGACAGGAGTCCCTCGGGGTGAATTTCTCCCTTCTTTCTCACTGAGCTCTGCTGGGAGCCAAAGTCCCCCCGTGCATCTCCAGCAGGACAGATGCTGAGGGACAACATCAGGCACAGCTCCTCTTCTTCCTTTGGGGATGGTTGTCCTCAAACAGGCCTCAACAAGGGCAAGAGTGGGAAGACCTCTTGATCTGAAACTTTTTGCAGCACAGGGAAGGTCCCAATGGTCTCTACTCAAGAAGTCTTCTGGGGCTAAATGACAGTCCCCTGGTGTCCCCTCCACTACAGGTCTGCAGAGTTCATTGATGCACTCATCTCCTGAGCTGCAGAAAACATTATTCCCTAGCAAATCCAAACAAGACCTTCAGCTTCTACTTTGAAGCTTGGTCCTATATTGAGTTAGCACCCATCGGGAGCCTGGGGTCTTGTTGGTGCTCCTTCCTTTCCCTTGCCCACCCTCAGAGGCACCCTATGAAGGGAAAATGGCTGCCTTTGCTCACCTCTGGCTCCTCTTCCTGTGTGGAGGGCCATGCTTCCACCCCAGGACCTGGCACTGAGAAGCCTCAGAGCACCAGGGAGAGCAGAGCTGGTGAAGGAGGGTCAGGAGAATTGCCAGGAGCAATTCTCTGCTGTTTGTTTTCTCTCACAGTATGTAGAGGTGTTGCTGGGTCCAAATTATGGGTCTGTTCCCCATAACCTACCCTAATAATATATATATTTTTTTAAATTACTATTTATCAAATTAACTATGACTCTGGGCACCAGCTTTCATGTGTGCCAAATAAACTGTATTTTCTTCTGTTCGAAAGCCTAATATTTATTCTTCCTCTGATTTGCTATGAAGTCTAAATGCTAATGCAATGATTGACCTCTGGCAGATGCACCCAGAGAGACAGAGGGCACATTCACTTCACCTTCCTTGGCTGCACAGCCCACACATGGAGCAGATATTATTTTGCTTGAAAATTTAGGAGGTAGTGTGACTTCAGGTTGTGAGATGACCAGTTCTGAGTCATCCTTGAACACAGGTTAAGGTCTGGTTGAAGTGGGACAGAGTGAAATGGGAAGTGCTGTGTCAAGCTAGCACAGCTCTTTGAAAGCTTGGCTTTTTGCTTGCATGAGGACACTGGGTGCGTAGGAACCAAATTGGGTGAGCTGAGGTCCCCTGTGCCCTTTTTGCTTGTGCCAGGGAGGCAAGGTATTCAGGGACAGGTGGGCAGCATTGCTTCCATTTTAAGAGATTTATTCATAACAAGTCCAGCCTGCTGCTGTTTTCTCTCTCTGACATGCCATCTTGGTCTTGTGAGTCGTCTGTAGGGCACGTCCGCTTCCACTATGGTACCTCGTGGAATACAGCAGTGCTGTTAATTAGCTTTACAGACCAGACACCAGGATCAAGGAAGCCATTTTTGCCTTTGCAGATCAAGGCCCAAGTGACTTTCCACAGGTATCACGGGGAGGCAATAGCCTAACAAGAAGCTTAACCAAGTCTTGCCTGTTCTGGAGCAGGGCCTGTAATCCCCTGTCGTGCCTCCCTGCAGCCATGGTGACACCTTCAAGGGGCTGTGGGGAACTGAGAACTGGGATGCGGTGTCCTGCTGGGATAGCCACAGGGCAGTCCTCATGGTGAGTGCTTCAGAGAGTCAGCAGCAGCAGGTGCAATAAATGAGAGGAAAAAATGAAATGAAATATTGGCAGAGCAAGATGGAAGAACAGGTGCTGCCCTATGTCAAATAAACAGGGTAGGTGTGAGAAGACCTTGCTCCTGGCCTCCTGGGGCCTAGTCCCACTTATATAGGTGACAAGAGGGACACAGTCCCATGGTGTTTGAACTTCACATTATTTTAAATGGATGTTCTTGGAAGCAATGTGCAAAGCAGTGCCACAGCTGTGACCTGCACTTTGCCATGCAGGACGGTTAATCCAGTCTACAATGCAGCCACCATCCCGCTACGGGAGTGCTCTCATCCCAAAGTGGGTATTTAGCCATTACACAGAGCAATTCCCATTGCTCCAAGTGCTGGTGCTAATGATGGAAGCTGCAGCTCCTGGAGGTGGGGTCATACTACAATCTGCGGGGCTTCAGCAATGTCATATTTCAGCAGGGGTGCCACCAGCAGAGGTCCTGAAATACCAGTTTTAATTAAAAGCTGTATTTTCTATTATGCTGCACAGCTCATACATGCTGACAACTGCTCTTTCACCTCACTGAGGCTAAGTCCACACTCTTAAAAATATGTCATGTGTCAGTTAGATAGAGCCCGTGGGGGCTACAGCACTCACAAACCAGAGCTACTCTCAATCAGAATCATGTGTAGGAAACAAATGGAATAGGACAGAGGGATGGTGGAGGCAGCATGGAGATGTCCTGGATAGAAACAAAGAGAAAGAGGAGATCTGGGGCAGAGTGACTGAAAAGAAAGAAAAATTTAAAATAAAAGGAGGTAGGCAAATATCTGTGATAAAGAAACAGCGGATGCCTTTCTTGGGATCAGTGTATTTTAGGAACTGAATATGCCCAGAGCTCTCCTCCTGTCACTTGTGAGCCTTGGTCCATGTAGAAATGCCCAAGGGAGAGAATGAAAGAACTGTTATGTAGCAGTGGAAGGAAATAGTAGATGTATAAAAAGATTATAGATTTACATTAAATCTCTCAAGGTCTCCTGAGTGGAACTGGCCTTCCAGTCTAGACCTTCTCCTGCCTGCTACAGCAATTCACATCAACCTTTCTGACTAGGAAAATTCCTATTTTTTTCTAAATGTTTTGCAATCACTACTCTCTGTCTGGAGCACTGTCTTTCCAAAATCAAGGCTCGTCCTCCTTATCTAGCTTGTGCATGACCACTGCATTTCCTCCAGTGGCAGACTGGTCTGGTACAGTGGTCATCCAGGTTGTCACAGGCCTTGCAGAAGCCAGCTGGAGCTATCTGGAGCATGGCCCAAGTCTAGCTGGAGCTGATGGCAGATGACTGAGATGCAACGGTCCCTTTCTCACTCTGATGAATCCAGTCTTCTGGCCACACAGGTCTGGCCTCCCACTGCCTCACTGGAGAGGTGTGAAAGGCTGCTACAGGGGTGTCTCCAAGGGCACCTCACAGGCAAGGTGGCTTGCAAGTGGCATGTTCCCTCTGGCCCTCCTGACATGCTTCACTACCTTTGGGACAACCAGCCTCCCCAGCAAGCTCAGCTGATGGTTCCTTGAAGTCAGTGACTGTGAGCTGGAAGAGGTTTGGGCCATTCACATAATACATGGGTCCCCTAAGGGGTGGCTGTGACCCTGGATAGGAAGTGGAGGTGTAATAGAGGATTGAAGGCCACGTGCTCAGGTTAGCATTCACCCTCCTGCTGATCAGGAAAGAAGGTAGGGCTGTGTCGCCTTATCTCCCATAACCTGTAGATGGCTCTTTCATACTCCGGTAAGGCAGGAGCAAAGCTGCCTCAGTCCAGCACTCCTAAAAAGCTACCAGTGATACGGCTGCAGCGGCCTCCAAGAAGGAGGAAAGGGGAGGAAAATGACCCCTCTGTAACCTCCAAAACTATGTTTGGCTCACATGGAAGCAGAAAGGGAAGCTTAAATCCTGTGCCTGCCCTTTCCTCTGACTTCCCACGCCTAAAACAAGTAGTTGCTTGGCTTTCCCGTAATGACGTCACGGAAGCAGAGCTGTTGGAAATGACCTCACACTCCTGCCCTCCAGCCTGACAGGGGTATGGGGCTGCCGGGACACATGACTGCAGGGCTTCAGTAACACAAGATGGGAGCTATTCGCCCCTGCTATATTAAGAACATTTCAGAGGCTCTGGCCTCTTGGTTTAGTTCACTCGCTGGGATCTGGTGTCAGCAGTTTTGAAAACACTCTCTCTAATAGCAGTGGAAATTTGTAGGCGCCCTATGAGAGCAACCCAGCACCCACAGGAGTGCCCAGAGTGCCAGAACAAGCTAAACATAGCACTACTACTTTTGGAGAAGTTAGATGATCAGATAAGGAGAAATGAAGGCAGGAGGAGAGGGAGAGAGTCCGCGAATCTAGTAACATTAGGCAGGTATAAGTGGGAATGGATGTTTAAAAGGTCTTACTGGTGGGCTCCAAAAAAAGGCTATTCAATGTTGGTAGGTGGCTGCAGAAACTTGCTTCTCCTGCAGTGCTCCCAACATAGCTCCATAAGCCTGCTCTGAAAGCATGCAGACTATGCCTGCCTCTCATATCGAATAACCAGGCAGGATCCTGCAGTTTAGGTAAATGACCCAGTCAGTGCAGTGGACTAAATGATCATTGACACTGAACAAAGATGCACACTCACTTTGCGAGTGACTGGGAAAAGTTTTAGGATGTTTGCACTCGACACCTACTTGCAGCTGTGCTTCTGCTGGAGTTTGTATGACGTCCCACAGCTCTGCTAGTGCAATGTTCTTCAGCTAAGGAAGGACAAAGTCATCTGTTTTAGCTTAACCTACTGCTAAAGCTTGTTTTTACTAAAAACTTTTCACTGAAACAGATGAGGGAGAGCTTACATGGAGTAACCAACATCCATCAGGCATTGACTGGGCGCTGGCCAGGGTAATATCGTTGCCGGCTCCCTTTAAGAGTGACCACAAAAGCATGTTGGTCTCTGCCCTGAACAAATCAGTAACTGAAATAGCCTAAATCAGCTCTGGAAGCTCCAACATATGGTCTGTCATTGGAGACTGCTGTGTGTCAGCTGGGCCAGAGGAATAGATTCTCTTCGTGAGCACCTCACAAATATGAGGTGAAGGGTACAGGTTTCACCCTTGCCATGCAATGCATTTAACTCCTTTGCTGCGTGTGAGGAGCCTGGGCATGGCTAGGAACTGTGGCTCAGTTGATGTCTTGGAGCTCATGAAGCCATCACAATCAGTTGCACTTCTGAGCCCCACAATTAAAGCCAGAGAGCAAGGGAGGAAATGGAAAACCGAATCAGCTTTATCAGGTGTAAACTACTCCCTTTTTAATGCCAAACTCACTGAGTCAGTAGCTAGGGGGGCAATATTTCTGCTGATAGAAATAAATGTGAGTCCATCTAAGGTGCAGGGGGTCTTCCCACCCAGGTGAGCTGTGAATTCACAGCCTTCCATTTAGTTCCCTGAGCTTCCTTCTGGGACAAGAACAATTTCCCAGCAGTATCTGTTGGGAGAGGAAAGGTTCGTAAACTGCCTGGCTTCTAACTGGCTCAAAGGCCAATTAAGTTCATGCTCTTGGCATGTCAGGGAGCAACTTTCTTCAAACAAAAGGGTGAAGTCAGAGAAGAAGGAAGCCCGCCTGAGGAGCTTCCACTCTGCAAAGGGTTCCCAATGGCCTCCCACTTTCACATGATTTGGGCATTCAGCATGTGGAGAAGTAAGCCCTGACAGAGCTCTGCTGCAGGGTCAGGCACACGCTTTAGAGACAAAAATAAGCATTGGCTTCATTTCCATGTTCCCTTATCACTAAACCCCTGCCTTCAGCCTGGCATCGGCCACTGAATGGCTCCCTGTGCCAAGACTCTGGACTTAAGTAAGAAATAATGTCTAAGAGCTGGGCAATGAGGTTACTGTGTCTCACTAAGCCACCACAGATGGGATAAAACCTCCTGATCCCCTCTGAAATGCTGTCTAAGGGTTACTTCACCCACACCTGCTTATTCTCCACCTCCTGCCATGGCCATCTCCCTAGCTCATCTGGTTGCTGATTGGAGAAGTGTGATGCTATGTACTGGTGACTTGGACATGGCAGCTTCTAGCACAAAGCATAGAATTTCTATTACATTATTCTGCAATTATTGTCAACTAAGACACTATATTGGTGTAGCTGGAGATCATGTCATTTTGCAGTTAACTGGTGAATCAATGTTAAAGTAACAAGAAGAGCAGTCTGCCTTTGTACCAAATCCCCATGATAACCAGATCTGGTGCCGTTAGATCTGGTAACATAGTGCTGTAAGACACTATACCCAAGCTGTATTATTCCTAAGTTCCTTCTGAGAAGACCCCTACTCTCTTGTCAAATGAAGCAGGAAAGACCACTATGTGAAACCGTGTGTTCTGATCCTTTGGAAATCACGAGCTGTACATCTAGGTCCCCTTTTTGTGTTCTTTCTAAATCTGCTCATCAGTAATTGAATACAGTTAAAAAGACATTTTTGGATGTACAGTATCATAGAGCTATCTCTTGTATGGCCAAGAAGGCAAAGCTCCAGTGGTTTGGTCCTGCAAACATCTGACATTTCCCATGTAGTGATTGTCTTACTACTTGTAAAGGTTTCTAGCTGAGCATCCAGAACAGAATGTTACTTTGACTCCTGTTCCTCAAACTGTGACTCACTTATGGATCCATATCACCCCATCTCACTCATCAGAGTACAAAAGTAATGGTTAGAAGCATGAGAGCTTTAAAGGCTCAGCCCTCAATTTAGAGTGAGACGATGCAGAACTGGATGTTCCCCAGATGACTCTTCTATGTAAAGCTCCAGTAACAGAGGTCTCAACTCTAGCCAGACTTTTCAAGTGTGTCCTGCCAATACTCTTCTCTGCTCTCCCAGTTCCTGAGAAAGTCCTGGACCTGGAGTTAGGTAGGTGACCAAGACTTTTTGTGATAGCCTTAGCTAGGTCATTTAGTCAAGTAAAATTACTAAAAAAAATTTTCTTTTTTCTAGCTCCAAGAAGGGCACAGTGCAAGCTTAGTGCTTTCGGAGAGACAATAAAAGAGAGTTAGGATGTATCTTCTTATTTGCACAGTTGCTTCTTTCAAAGAACCTCCTATCCAAAGGAAGCCTATTGCCATCTCTCAATTTCAGGTGCACAGATTTTTCAGCCTGGGATTTAAAGACAACTCTCAGAGACTAGGAAACCTGCTTCTAATAGTATGTTCCCACAAGTCTCTTCCCTTAAGTTACACCACTGTGCTTCCTATGATTTGTTCTTAGATATGCCACATGGTAAATCTTTCCATTCCTCTGTTACCTTAAAGCACCCAGCCATTTTATGCTGAGTCTTCCCCAGTGGCTGGCAGTGGTGGTGAAATACAGGTGAAGAACAGCACCAAATAGATTAATTTATTTCAACAATTCTGGCTGGCAGAGGTTAGCTGTGGGAAGAGCAGGCACGATGTTCAGCACTTAAGCACAGCTGCACCTCTGTACTCAGGTGTCTATGCTCAGGGGTACAGAAATGTTCGCATATCTGCAAACGTTCCATTTGTTTTTGACGTGGATGAGTTTCCAGCGCATGGGGAGGCCCATGCCTAGGAGTTTGTACATGTGGCAGCAGAATCTCGCGTGTGCTTGTCTCATCTAACGACAAAGAATCAAATTTGATTAAAGCTCTTCTTAACATTTGAGAGCACATTTTCCTGGATATATTAAACTGTGGTCAAACATCATCCACATGCTTTGCGATGGCCTCATTAGAAAGTAGGCAGAAATGATGAAAGTTTTGAGCTAGAGCGAGGGTGTGTCAGGCCTTTGGATCTGGGTGTGTAAACAAGGGCACAACAGATTTTGTGAGTATAAACTCTGCAGACCTATAAGACTAAACTCCTGTGACATATTTATGTTTCCTCATACACAAATCACATTGACTCTCACACTCCCCTATCACGTGGAGTCACCGGACTTCAAACGGAGTGGAGGAGGCAGCTGGATTCACTAAACAACATCTTGGGCACTATGAACGTGTGCCAGATAATAAGGGGAGAATCGCAATTAAAATGTCAAACTGTATCACATTTCCATAACAAAGTCAGAGAGGATTTCCCCCTCTGTGCCTTTCCTTTCTGTTTAACTTGTTTAGGGAGCTGGGGCTGTTCTTTCCGTGCCATGGTTTCCAACTCCTGCAAGACATACGAGGTATATTGTTCTTGCAATATTTGCTCCCTTCATGAGATAATTTGTTGAACACTTAAGTAAAACTGTGTAACAGAAGAAGCCAAAGTTGTCTTAGAGGAAACTAAAAACTCCTGGTTAATGCGACGCCTGTTTACAGAGCTCTGCTCTTTGCTCGCTGCTAATAATACCTCCACTTTGTTCTCCTCTTGGAAGGCTTTCTGAATGTGCTACACTCTTACAAGGTATATAAAGCTAATTTGTGAATGAAGAAAATACAGGAATTTTTAATGTGAAATCCAGCGTTGCATAGGCTTACTCTCAAGATTATTTCAAAGGCTGTCTTTGACCTTTAAACCCTGACATCAAGCAAAAGCTTGAAGCTATGATAAGGCTGTCCAAGACTCAGATAAAAATAGAAACTATGGAGAGCCTCAGGTGTTTGGCAATGATAAGAACCATTATAGACCTAAAAATTAATATCTCTATCAAGTGTCCCTCTCCATCCCACCTGGAAATCATGTGATGACTTGCCAAAGAGGGAAGAACCAGACTCTAAAACAGGAAAGAAAAATTTCAACACAGACCACATATCATCTTCCTGGGGAAAAAATACTTCCCAGGATGTTTTTACCACAAATACTTAATTGAGTGTACATTTGTAAAATGTCTCAAGGATATTAGTGCTGTAAGCATTATCAACTGTTGTTTAGTGGTTGCTGTTACATTTAACATGCAACTGGGAACAAGAATGGAGGTTGCTTCCTATAGCAGCTGACTCTTGTCCCCTTGAAGAATATCTCAAGCTCTCAGCCAGCCCCTCCTGACCTCCATAAACACATCCCTTGCTTTTATATACTGTAATAGAGGAGGCCTCACTCTGTTTTGCTTGGATGTGGCTGCCCTGGCCTTGCACAGGCACATCCAGCAGCTGGGCATAAGTTTTAACTTGGGGATTCCTGCAGCAGCACCATCTGTGAAGGAAAGGGTGTGGAAACAGATGCTACCAGGAAATGTCTGAAGCCACTGAAACTACCTCCCAGATAGGATGCCCCAGGCAGATAGCAGTCTGTGTTCCCAGGCGTCCTAAAAGCCACGGACCTAATGAGCAGAGAGTCACTGAAGAGGATTTGTTGCAGTGTTTCTTCCTTGTGGAGCAAAAATGAAAGACCTTTTTGTTACAGAAAACTATGGAAGCCCTCCATAGCGACATATACCAGCATCCACACCCTTCTCCTTTTATGGCCCCTCTGAAATCCTTCCCCAACCTACCATTGAGGGAAAAAAACCCCACCATGGAAGGAGAATGGCCTGTTGAAGAAAAGAAGCAAGATCTCTCCATGTCACTTGCATGGGTATCCTGTTCCAGAGCAACCTTCGTGACATCTTGTGAACTCAGGTATTCAACTGAAGGGGGTGGAAGTGGTTAAAATGAATGTCAACATCTCTGTTCTGCTTTCATCCCAGTGCTGCAATCGACTTACTTGAAAGAGCAATAGGATCTGTGTAAAAAATATTTTTAACAGGTAACTCGGCTCCATTCCCATGATCACTGTCACTAGTTTCTTCTCCATCTTCCCTGCCCACCCCACCTCTTCATCCCACCCCATCTGCTTTGGTAATCTGATTCTTCCTAAAGCAATTCAGGATCACCCACCATATTTTTATGTAGTTTCTCCACAGACCTCAGCCATCAGTTTAGTTTACAGGTACCTTTTTTTGCAAGGGATGTTTCTTTATTCAAGGTGTGAACTCACTATGTCTCCTGAAGGGCTCCACAACTACCTGTAAATAGTTTGTGACTGTAACATGACAGCTTGCATTTCCACCCATTGCCTTCTCCAGCCCTTTAGCATCAGATTTGTCCATGCTGAGGAGACAGAGCCCCTTCCCCTGGTGGGTGAGTGTTTCTATGCTCATGTTCAACCAGGCACCAACAAACACACAGGTGTAGGGGCCTAGGAGTCAACTGACATAAGGCATGCTTCTCCAGCAGACCCGGAAGCCCACATTAAGCTTTTCCTTTCCTCCTCTGCCCAGTTGTAAGGCCCCCAGCCCTTCTAGCTAAAAGTACACTTTCCTCCTTTCAAAGCCAGGTCACACTGAAATCTCCTGCCCAGCTTTTGCTGGTAGCTGCATCTCCCTGCAGCACTATTGGCCAGGACATCTGCTATATTGTGTCCTGCAGTATCTCCCGAGTCATCTCCATCCTCTTGCATAATTGCAGGCACAAAAACACTGGGTTGCAAATGGGCTGTTTTGGGCCAGTGAGCATCACAGAGATATGTGTCACCTTTCTCCCATGGGAAGTCCCTGTAACATTTAACAGAAAAACATAAATCTGCCTGTGCCTGGCAAGTGATCAGGCAGGTGGTGTCTGCTAGGGCTGCTGCTCCTTTCACTAACCTTGACCATTTTACAGTTGCATTGTGTTCCACCTATCTGTTAGCTGCGTCTACCTTTTGGTTGCCTCTGGTCAAGTACAGTAACTGTCATTGTTTTGAAGCAGGTGTCTTCTTTCTAAAGGTCTGAGCATGGCAAGGAGTGGAGGGAAAGAATCCAGTGCCAAGTAGACCTAAATCTAGCGCCAGTGACCCCTCTCTGCCCAATCCATCAGCAGGTTTATTTCCAACATCAGCAAAGATTTCACCATGATGCTTAGTGCAAACATGTCCAAAGCTGTTGTGCTTGTGCTACCCACAGGTTTCTCTGCTGAAGATTAGCTTTTGCTGTATGCAGGCTCTTTGGGTTGTGTCAGAAAGCTGTGGTTTGTTTGTTTGGGTTTTTTTCATGAGTCTTGTGTATATTTGGTTTCTTTTTGAAAAAGTGGAAGGGGACACAAAGAGAGTAGCTAATGCTGGAAAATGTTGTTTGCCTCGGCAGTTGGCTTTGGCTGTGTGAGGGTTTCTGTTATGAGGGACCCCCACAGTTTGTCCTTGAGGATGCCCCAGGCATCCTCTGGGCATAGCAGGAGCATAAAGCAATCCCCAGCCTGGCAGCGTGAGCCATTAATTTGCAGATGAAGAGTCAAGGCCCACAAACTTCTGTGTGACCTTCCTTCCCAAGTGCCCTTTCTGAAACCAGGACTAAGGAACCTCTTCTCCAAGTCACACTGAAAGCCAGTGATGGAGGTGGTGGTTCTACCCTGATCTGCATCCTGCTGCAGCTCTAAGAAGGGTGCTGGTCGCGCTGCATACTAATGGGGTCCCCAAGTTGCCAAGCACTCTTCCAGTTCTCAAGCACCTGTTGTCTTGCAGGTGGAGGCTGTCTGCAGTCATGGCACCAAGGCTGGCTCTGCACAAGCCCAGTGTTTGAGATCACACAGGAAGCCCAAGGGAGAGGAGGGGGAACTGGACCCCAGCTGCCCTCATGCCAGGTTAGCACTGCTGCCACTGCATGGGTGAAATATTTCCCACCATCTGCACTGCCTTCCTAGAAACAGGAAAGTCACTCTTGGCCCATCTCTGTCTGCCAGGAGCTGCTTTCTTTTTTTTCCTGCTCTCATTTATCATGGAGTCAATAAAGAGAAGTGTAACTCTGAGTCCCTCCTGGACTGTGCACCGGTCTTAGAGGAGACCTTGACATTGTTCTGGAAAGGGCCTGTATTTGCTTGTTTATGCCTCCAAGAGGTGGTCAGGGCCTTTCTGCTGCAGGTGAAGCTCCAGGGCTGCTCCTGCTCATCAGTTCTCTGGGACAAACCCCAGGAAGCATGATGCCAATCCAGAATCCCTGATGGAGGGCTTCCCCCAGAGGGCCCTTATCCTCGGCTGGATCATTCTTCAGAGTCATCTCCAGTTACCAGATAAAGGTAGGCTGATGCATGTCAGGGCACTGGTTCTCTCCAGATCCAGCAGACCCTCACCTTCATGCCTGGCAAAGATGGACTGACAGGAACAGCATCTTCACAACTACCAAAGACCCACAGCACTGTGGCTGCACATGTCCCCAGAGGGAGTTAGGCCAGGCCTGCTCAAAACTGCCTCATGTGTCTGGATACACTTAACCCCAAACCTGAAATCTCTACCCTGGAGTTCAGTACAGGTAGTCAAAATGTTTCCTTTGGGGGGGGGGGGGGGGGGGAGAAAAAAAAAAATAAAAAAAAAAGAGAAAAATAAAAAAGAAAAGGAAAA
>JANIJG010020514.1:13355-35742 GCA_024611175.1 Megaceryle torquata
AAAACAGACAAGTAGTTAGCAGGGGGGGAGGGGAGGAGAGAGAAGAAAGAAAAAAGAAAATAAAAAGAAGAATAAGAAAAAGAAAAAGGAAAAAAAAAATAAAAATAAGAAAAAGAAAGAAGCAGAGAGAAAGAATATCCCTCTTGTTTACTTCATTCTTCAGCAGGTAACCTTGTGATTCTGTGCTATTTTGGTGCTGGCATTCCTGGGAGCTTACCGTAATGAGAAGCAAACACCACAAACTAAAATAACAGTGTGAACCGAAGTGCAAGCCCTTGATTCCCACCTAGAGATTGACTCATCTCTGAGGGCTGCTGGGTCTGCAATTTAACATGACCGGTGGGGAATTAATGAGGTGCTCGCAAGGAAGGGAAGGATGAGCAGGGTCCAAATGGTCCAAAAGACTGATTCCCCCAAACTGGTCCCTCTCCACCTGATGCTAGGTCTGTTGCAAAACAAGGCTGTTCACTGCCTCCAGAAGCATGATATGTCCCCACAGCTTGTACATTCCTACTCTAATGTCCTGTGAATTGCGTTGCCTTTGGCCACACACAGCAGCAATCTCTTCAGTTACATGGTCAGGGCCATGAAGCAGCAGGGTATGAATGCGCTGAGTGTTGTGCAGATACTAAGCAAGCACACAGGGGAATGACAGGAAAGAGAGCATGTGATACAGAGATATAACCCATCAGCAGGCCCAGGAGGCTTTGTGTTCCACCTGATGAGACCAGCAGTTGTCATCCAGCTACCCCCCTCCCTGTCTCAAGACCTCGAATAGTATGTGCTAACAGACTGCTGTCTGTGCAGATCTATGGGGTGAAGTGCTTCGGTAGGGTCATCTGGCTTGATTGCTAAACCTACTAGAAAACCTGAATGGAAACCTGTGGCAGTCTCTTAGAGTGAATTGCACCAGTGGCTGTTGCTTTGGAAGAGGGCAGCCACTGCACAAGATTTTCTGTTATAAAAACAACCCATTTTATGTTTCAAAGCCCTGTCGCAGTTTTATGGAAAAAACTTTCTCCACTTGTGAAAGTTTATGACACTGGACGGAGTATAAAACGGAGGCAGACTTTCTCTTTAATTGCCATACTGGAGAAGGCTGTGCAGCATCCAGCCTATCACCCAGCAAAGACTCCTATCGATCCTGTTATATAATGCAACCTGACCCGCTGCAGGACCCTGGCTGAATTCACCTGATTAAATTATTAGCCTCATGTCCTGGCAAACATCTCGCAAGGCTGCCTTGCGAGCTTGATAAATGCAATGCCGGGTTTCAGGTGTCAGAGCACCAGGAAAGTGTAGCCCAGCTTAGAGCCTTTGCTTCTAAACCGGAAGAGCTCTAAGCCTGCAAGAGCGCAAAAGCCGCACGATGCTGCTGCCTGCTCGACAGTGCCGCTGCAGCCACCCTGGTGTAATACCACCTGTCCCCAGGGGCTGCTGGAACCCTGTTTCCTGCACAATGTCTTCCTGTGCACTAAGATTGCAGGGAAAAAGGCTGGCATGCAAGGCAGAAGCTGTCATGGAGGTGTGCAAGAAGCTTCCCGCAGCTCAATTCCTTTCCGACCACATCCATGGGTGCCCTGGATAGTGCATGTCACTGGCTGTAGGCTGCCCGCTGTGCCCTGGCCAGACTGCTTCCTCCCTGGCATGGTGCTCCCAGCCAGCACAATGTCCCTTTTCTTTGCTGGGGACAGAGGTACAGGACCACACGGCAGAAGGACTCTACACTCAGCTCATGCCTTCTGCCGGGGTTGCGTTCCCCAGAGTACAGTGGGCTTTAGAAAATATCTCAAATTAGAAACTGGATTTTGGATGTGTGGAGCACCTGACAAGCTCTGTCCTATGTCTGCTTAACCTTTGGGGAAAGCAGCCTCAGAAAACTACCCTCCAGCACCCTCTGTCTCTCCTTGGGCACCAGCACCAGGTTAACCCAGGGAACTTTTTGCTGCTAGACACAGAGCCACTTCTCTGCTGACCTCAGTCTCCACCTCTCTGTAGACACTATCTATTTTCCTGTCTTGGAATACCTCACGGATGCTTTGGAGAAGCTCCTGGGGGATCTGCAGGAGCAGGGTGCTTATGCTGGCCTTCCCATTGAGGAAGAGAGCAGGCAATGGCACACAGAAATTGATAGGAGCATCTGAAGCAAAAGTGTTTCTCAACTCAAAGGCTCCTCTTGTGAAGCCTGCTCCTGAGGACACACCTGGGAAGTGTCCAGGAGGAACTGAGCAGTCTTCATGTGATTGTCCAGCTGTCCCTGCTACTCTGCTGGATCACCCAGCACTCCTGGTGGGAGTAGATCTACAAGAGGCCATAACCCATAAAACCAGAATTGCTAGAAAGCAGGGGAAAATCAGGGCTGGGCAGACTTTGTGAAGATCGCTGACATCTGTTTGTGACTAAGGATGGATTCACATCTATAAAGTTCAGCTAATGCAAAATAACCTGTAGAAAGAAGCAGCATAGCCTAATAAAATTGGTGTCAATCTCCTATGTGTGTGAGAAGTGTGAGAAGGCTCCAGTGTAGCCAGATATGTCCTGGTATGTTTTTTAACTAAAACATACCTGGAGTTTTGCCTGTGAAGAGTTTTGTATTCATCTCACTTGCTGGAAGTGTGCTCAGTGGGGACAGATCTGCTGTTTTGTAAAAGGTTTTCTGGCTCCCAAGCAGTCCAATGACTGAGTATACAAGACAGTCAATGTTACAAGCACTGCTTATGCTACACCTTGGGGCAGTGCCAGGGTCCCACACAGATCAACCTGACCCAGCCGGAGAAATCATTGAGAAATAAGAGTAAGGGAGCAAGGGAGAGCAAGCGAGAAGAAATCCCCAAATCCCCAGAAACACAATGTTAAACCCTCCCACCTGATCTACAAAGCAAAAGCCAGCCCAGACCAAATATAAACCAAGGCTGCACAGCCAAAACAACCAGACTGCAGAAGGTCAGACAATCTGAAATGCGTGTATCGCAGCAGGACAGACGCGCCTGCAGCTGGCTTGCAGAGGGTAGGAGGAATGATATCTCCCTGCACAGACTCTTTGGGGATCCTCTCAAACTCTGGTCCTCTTGGACATCACAGGGACGACTATCCTGGAGGAAGCCCATAGTCTACACAGCTGTTGGCTGGCATCCCTGTGCCTGGCAGCATCCAGCCCACATGCACGACTAACTCTGTTCCTCCCTGCCCACATTTGTATGTCACTGCAATTTGTAGGATGAGTGACAGGAGTAAGGGAAGGGCATCTTTATGGATCCCAGCAGTCTTACACCTGAGGCAGGAGGACTAAAGTTCTAAGGATCTTTAAAGTTTGTGTTGAGTTCTTACTCACATAACATGTCTGATCCCTTTTAATCTTACTAAGCTAATAGTAAATCCTGCTATTGCAAATGTCCCAGCACTGCCAAAAGTGTTTTCTCTTACTCTTATTAAAATCTTGTTGTTCACTAGCTTTTTCCCACAAGTCCTAGGACAAAGGTGTCCCTTTCCCACACTAGCAAGAAGAAAGGTAAATACATTTCTAATGGATATGTTGAACAATTCTTCTCAGAGCAGCTGGATATGTTCCTGCTCTGTAAAAATGGTACTTCTCATCATGGTACTGATAAAAGGGTTGAAGGTGTGAAAATCTTCTGAAGTATCTGCAGGGGTAGTAAGCTGGAGAGTTTAAGTCACCACTGGCCCTAGCTTCAGCTCAGACCTCAGTGAGACTGTCCTAAAGATGTGGCCCCTCATCAGTGCTACTCAATAGAGACCATCCTTACCCCAAGTCACCCTTGCAAGCCCCTTGATGCTCCTTCCATGGAAACTGCCATGGGGTATAGTTATTTCAGGCCAGCTGGTGACACTGTCTTTGAAATGCCCTTCAGGGTCTAAGAAGTCAACCTTTCTCTGACCACACTTCTGGCAATCTCTTTCCCACATAGAGCATCTTCATCTGTGTTAATGGTTACCTTCAAACCATGACACCACCTCCAGGTACTCCGTCAGTATTGTGCTCTCTACCTGTGTTGTGGACAGGAGCTCACAAGCACTGCAGCACACCCAGAAAAAGCTCTTTCTTCAGGCACAGTTTTATCTTTCTTATGTTTTTGGATCTCAGCACCATCCTAAAAGACTTCAGCTGCCTGCCCAAAAGGGAGGATTAAGGCTGGAGCTCATAATTTGAACGCCTTTCTTTGCCAACCCAGCTGAATTTCTCAGCTGTTCTTCACCAGATAATGCACAGCCCTTTAATTTCATGCAGAGATATTTAGCCTATGGTGTTTACAGTCATATGTTATCCTTACCATGACAACACTGAAGGGAATGTCCCTCATATAATGATAACCCCTGCATATCTTCTCAGAAACACTGAGGTTTTCCACCTTGTGTTCCTGGACAAATTCCTGCCCAGAGCCTGTGTACTTACACCATACCACAGTAAAAACACATGCAACTATTGTAGCTGGAATTAAAAAAAATCATCCCTCAGATCCAAGACACAGCCTGTGTTCTTCTATCTTGGCAGGGACCTAATGGATACCCGAGAGAAAGCAGGAAGGCTCATTAAGGAGTTTTGCAGCTTCTCAGAGGGGATATTACACAGCTGTATTACAGGATCCTAGCACAGCAGCCTCTCTCCTCCTGCCTCCCCAAATCCCTCTCTCTCCCACATTCACACAAGCCTTGATACAAGATGGATCTTTGTCTTCTCACACCACAGTCATAAATTTCAAGCAATGGATACTTGTGAGGGACTTTATGGTTGGCCTCCAGTGAGCCTATATCCACCAGCTTGAATCCATCACTGTATAGACTATATAGCTCTTAAAGCAACTGAGAAACTTCCTGATAATTTTGCTAATTTGCCCTGGAGGCTGTATTCACATGAAATGGAGGACTACTGAGGTGTGTTTATGTGGGATAGTGGACTGAAGTATCAGGTGATTCATACTTGTTCTGGGATGTCAGTGTGCTGAGCTCCTGAAGTACACCGACAAATCCGATGCCTGGTGTTTGGGTGGTCAGCTCACAATGACATATTTATGACTTTCACAATATTTCCTATTTGTAGGTGCTGAAATCAAGTGCTTGCTCAAGATCTCTTATTTAAAGGTGCAGAAGTGGTGGTGTGGTGGTGGTGGTGGTGTGTGAAAGGGAGAAACCTGCTCTAGCTTGAATGGCAGCTGATGAACACTAAAACCTCAAGGCAAATACCACTTCTGGTTTGTGAGTGGGTGGGTTATAACTTATGATTTCGAAGACAAAAAACCTCAGAGCGGAAATTAAACATGACCTCAAACATACCCCAGAGGATAATCCAAGAGAAAGAGAATAGAAGTATAAAACTTGGTAAAAAGTGTGTTTACACACATTTGTACAGTGTGTAGCAGCTATGGCCCTGCACTTGTTTTGGGACTGCAGTTTCTACAGTAACAATAATGTGAAGGAAGGAAGGAAATATAGATGTGCCACGATATGAAGTAAAGGTGTGAGTAGTGGCACTTCACTAGCAGCAGTGCCTTAGCCAGTGGGAACTCTTCCAAAGGGATGGCTTAACTCCATGCCTTTACTTTATGCTCTGCAAATATTTGCCTTTGAAAATAACAGTATTTGTGGGTACTTGCAATTTTCTTTGACAGCTGCTACCAGTAGCTTTCCATAGCAAAACAAACCAGGGAAATATAATTTCCTGAGGAAATTTCCATGAAAATGTAGCAGGTAAAACATGGCTAATATTACCAGAAATGTTACCTTTTGCACCAAAATCTGGCCTGCTTTAGTAAAATTAACTTCCACCTGGGCAGACTGACTTCCTTTTTTCATGCTAAAATTACAGCAAGGGAAAAATAAATAATGAAAAAACAGAGAAATATTCTGCTTTATAATAATACCACCCCAAATTACAATTGTCCTCATTCACACCCTGGAAGGGCAGCAGTGAGAACAGGCTTCCCTCCCCCAAAAACCACATAGACCTCAGAGGCAGAGAGCAAACCTGTCAAGAAAGCAGAGCTGTGGTACACACTCTTTCCTCTATTTGAAAGGATAAAGGGGAAGCTGGGACACTGCTAGCTCTTGCTACTTGAAAAGTGCCAAGAACTTTCCAGGAGCCTTACAACTGGCAACTGCGACCAAAATGTTCCAAATTACATTTGGAGATCATTAGACTAATAGGAAGAAGAAAGACCATAGTGAATGATGATCTAGCTAATGGGCTTCATGTTCTGAATAAATAGAACAAATAGGCACAGAACAAAACCTTGTGTCTCTCACATATTACAGCTGAAAAGGATGATTCAGTGCTAATCCAAGTAATTACAATAAAGGCAGGGAGTAATCTGCAGCCTTTTGTGAGGTATTAAGATGGCAAATTTAAATGAAGAGAAGTGAGCAGACAGGGCTGGGTTGCAAACATGTGTGTCTCCAGGCTTCATGAGAGCATCACCCTTGGATTTCTGGCTTCACCCCCTCCAGAGAGTATGTTTTGCAGAGGAAAGAGTGAGAGATTCACTCCTGAACTGGGGGAGCTTTGCCCTTTCTAATCCCCTAAATTCCCTTTGTTCTGCTGCCTCTAATTGTCCTCACTTGAGAACACAGTCAGCAAGGTTGCAGAATCACACATCTAGTGTTGTTGAGTTCAGCAGTCACCTCTGGAGATCAGCTAGCCCAACCCACCTGCTCACATCAGGGTCAGATAGAGCAGGCTGGTCAGGGCCATGTTCAGTTGTTTCTTAAACATGTCCTGCGACCGATGGAAACTCCATAACCTCTTTAGGCAACCTATTTCCAGCTCTCCCCTACTGATAAATCCAAACCTTTTTAGCCCCAGGCTTGTAAGCCCACTTAGCAATAATCACTGAACTAAGGCCACTCTGATGTCAAACATCTTGCTGATGCTACAACAAGAAAAGGCCAATAATCCAAATGCAAATATATGCTAAGAACCCTGACTATGTAAAGTGCAGTGAGACGTGCAGATCACCACGCAAGTGGGAGTTGTGCCCATGCATGCCCTGATGGGGAGAAAGCCCAGTGCTTCCAAAGGGTTAGTAGCCTCAAGGTCACTGCTGCAGGGGCTGACGTAAGGCCGTAACCTTGGCAGGGTGGGAGAGGGGGAGAGCAGCGTTTCCACTTTGTGGAATAAATAATACCCAAGGCTTCCCTGATAAGAGGGGCTGTATCAATAGAGAACTTTATTCAGAAGGTTAATGAATTGATCTGATCATTCCTGAGATCATCTATTAGTCCGGTGCTTGCCCATGAAAGAGAGCTGCCCTGGAGCATACGCTGCACATCAGTGAATCAAATGTGCAAAGAAAGACACACGCCTGGAGAGAAAAGAAGCCTAAAGCAAAGCTTGACACTGAACAGCTGGACAGCAGCACATAATAATGGAAAGCACGTTATGAATGCTGCGTTATCCAAATAAAACAGCACAGAGAAGATTTAGAGAGATGAGAGGGACATGTGGCGAGGATGTAAGAGCTACCATCTTATTCTTTCCCAGAATAGGCCATAAATATTCTATGGAACCCTTTGTGACAACAAATGCTCTGAGCTTGATTTTTATCTGAAATGAAGTGTCTCAGACACAATATGAGAGCAAAGCTCAGTACCAGCCTGGAGGAAAAATGCCTGCAGTTGGAGGCCCCCCCTGCACCTCCTGCTGCAGTGGGGTTTTCTCCAGAAATCACCCTGTAACCCTGTGCCTATGAGTGCCAAGGGGAAGCACCTCCCAGTGCAGTGCCGATGGGCACTCACACTCCCTGGCTCAGCTCAGCTCCCAGGTGCCTGCCTTGCAAAATCCCCCATCACACTTGGCACTAATTGGTACCCTTGTTAGGAGGCTTATCAAAGAACGGGAGAGCTGGACAGGGTCATAATGGCTGAATTATCTCCTTGTTCCTGGAAGTGACCCTGCTGAGCCAAGGCTGAGGCAACTTGACAGGTCGCTGTAGTGGAAGCTAATGCTGCCCCTCCTTGTGTTGTAGCACTCCTGGAGATACAGAGGACTTAAGGCTCCATGGCTGTCTGTTCAGCACAACATGCTGCCAGCAATACATTTACTGTAACAAAAGCAATAATCATTCAGTCGTGTCCGTGTTAAAAACAAACAAACAAACAAACCAACCACTTTTGTCAGGATTCACTAACAGGGGTAGGAGTTGCCTGGATGGATGAAGGGTGCCTTAAAAGACTGAACTAACACATTGAGGAAATGCTGGCTATGAAGATACGATACATACAGGCACCAGTCACTCCCAAACAGCAACAGACTATGGATGTATCTTGAATTATGGTCTATACCCACCCTGGCCAGGGAACATTGTTCCCTTCTCTACTTTGCGTGTAATATCGGAAAGAGAATGGACCTACTGCTGTGACGAATTATAAGGAAGCAGATTGCCTGTGGTTTGGCAAGAGTGGCAATATCATAGTTATTTACTGTTATTATTGCTGTGTACATTAGATTAAGACAATGGTTTGCCTGAACTACACCGGGGCCCAAGTTAGCTAGTGTGTTCACACCTACCTTTTCTTTAGCCTAGGCATAGCTTCTGCTGACAACATGGACACGGGAAAATGCACTTTTAGTGCTATACATATGGGAACTTTGGGAAGGCTTCTTAAGGCAGCATGGTGTGTGGTTTAGTGTGGCCAGTGTTCATTTTTCAGCTGCTCTGACAGCCCATCCTTTGCTTTGGAAGCAGTGATGATGGATGTTAGAGCTAGATTGACTACAGCCAGATCTCTGTTCATGAGCACTGCATTTAAACCTGAATGAATGTTGTATTTGCTCATGTTTAGACACCTTATATGTAGCTATAGTGGGTGTTTGTGTCTAAATTGGAAGGTTCATCTCTCCTTTCAGCTGCTCAGATCCATGCTCCTGTTGGACATCAGATCAGACTGGGAGTGTGGATTCATTTAGTCCTCCTGCCCTCTCCATCTGAAAGCTCCATTGCCTGATGTGAAAGCCTCATTGTCCAACTCATTTATAAAACAGAATGGGCATGGAGAATCCATCCGACGGTATTTTGCTCAACAGCGGCAGATCTGACAAAACCCCTTGGCAGTGTCAGCTGGGGCTAGATAAAAGCACCTGGTAAGCTCATCAGCCATAGGGTTGTAAGGTCAAGGAGGAGATAATCCCTCTGAGCCATGTCAATGGAACAAGCTTATTTCCAAGCTTTCCCATTCAGTGATGGGGTCAGAGCTCCACCAGCACTGTCAAGGAAGAGTATTCCCACTGATCGTCACTCTCTAGTGCCTCCTGCTATCAGCTTTTGGCTCACCCATGGGAAGCCCACCAAAACAAACTGTGTCCCACTTTCAAAGTTTTTTCTTCACTGGAGATTTCACATGACAGTGTGCCACATGAAAGCAGGAATATCACTAACTGCCTTTGGAGTCATGTAGAACATCATGTCCCACTGCATCTTCCTGCATTCAGGGCCAGGCTTCCTCTGAGGGCGGGTCTGAGATTTACCACCTTGTGAAATATAATCAGGACATTTCTATGCTGTCCCTGTCATGCAGCCTTGAGTTCAGGGACTTGTTCAATTCTGTGCTTGGTTTGCCCTGCTTTGATGTCCCACGTTGGGGGCGTTGATTAGAACAGTGAAAGTAATTGCAGCTGCCCTTTAGTTTAGCATGGTATTTATCCTTTCAGTCAGTTTAATGCATTACTTCCACAGTCCTTCTCCTCTGCAAAGTGCAGTCCTGTCCCAAAAAGTAAAAACGGCTTCTGATTGCAAAGATTGCATCTACTAGCCTAAAGGTATAATAAAAACCTCAAGATGGCATAGTCCAGCAGCTTCACAGAGGGGTGCACTATCCCTTACATGCCCAGTCAAAAGAACTGGGGAGTAAACTTAATGAATTACACTCAGAGGTGGCTCTTGAAGGATCTTATGTCACTGTGGTGGAAGAAGAAAGTGGAGATGGCATTGGGATCTCCTATTGCAGAGGTGCTGCCCTTCCCATAAATCCTCATTTTTCAATCTAGTCCCACATCATCTCCATCTTCCTGGCTGTACTGACTATGAAATCGGGCAGGCCTCTTGGATTCTACAGCAAAATCCTGTCCAAAAGGCCACATGTTATTTGCTCCAACATACCTGAAATTCTGCTTCATGCCTGTAGCACAGACATCAGGAACAGCTTTTCCTGCTAAGCCAGGTAGTGCTGTTTAGGGAGCCTCTTGTCCCATTTCTCATTGGGAATCAGGTAGATATGGGAGAGGATGCATTTGTTTAATCTCTGGAGCTGCATGAAGAAATGATTTTCAGCTTGGCAGCCTCACTGGAAAATAATTTAGATTCAGAGAAAAAACAAATGTAAATTTTTTGGGGTTTAACTCACAGGCGGAGGAGGGGGATCAGTCTTATTGTTTTCAGTTGACACAAAATGTTCCATGTGATCCAAAATGAAATGCTTAGCAATGGACACATGCAAACAAAGGCAAAGAGGGGGTGGGTTATGCAACTGCATAAGGAAGGAGCAGTTATTGCAATCACAGCCTTTTGTGTGTTATAGAGGGGGCAATAATAGATACATACCCATTTCCAAAGGCCCTGGAGTCTGGTGCAAGGCTAGGTTAGGATGAAGTTCCTGCCTGGAGTCAAGCAGCTGCCCTGAGCATGGGGTTCCAACAACCCCTCACTCAGGAGATTCTGGGCAAGGGGATTCTGGGCCAGGCTGCTCTCCACCTCTCTACCTTTCCTGTTGAAGATATTCTCGTTTAAATACTGATTGGGCCAGAAGACATCCCTCTCCATCCTGCTGGGTTCGGGTACTGTCTTAGGAGATGGGATGCACATATTCCCTTCCTTGTGGGAGGGACTATAAGATTTATGTCAGAAGAATCCAACAGGGAGACTGAAAGCCACTCTCACACCCTGGGAGGGTTCTGTTGCCCACAGTCATTATCCCAGCAGCCAAGGCAAGGCTGCATCTTTCTTTGCTGAGTGGAAGTTTAACCTGGGTGTCCTACACCCTTGAGACTAGACACAGTGATCCAACTGGAAAAGCACTATTTTCTCTTGCAAATTTGTGAGGCTAATATACTTTTTTTTTTTTTTTTTAATTTCCTTCTCAGCTTACATCAGTCAGGAAATGCAGTGCTAATAATGTGTGAGTAGTTTCAGGACAACTAAAAACACATTTCCAGAGAATTTCTCTCTCTGAGATTATATTATTCTCTGGAAAAATATTTATTGTTCAGGTCTATTCATGAACACACACTTGCAGAATTAGTTCCATATATCTAGGAAGGAATAATTTCAATCTCTCTTTTGAAACAGAGCAATTGTTGGTTATAGAAAACTGACCAAGAAAATAGGATGAGACGCAATTGGAATAGCTTAGAACTTAATGGAGAAAATGTTATTCACATTGGTGCCAGCACCATTGATATTAAGTAAAATGCAACTTCATTCAGCAAGCTTCTTCCTGATCCTATTGTATTTGCCAGTGGGTTTGCTTATGCAGAGAGGATGTGCTGCCTATTGTAGAGATGTCTTTGTCTGTGTTATATTGGTAAGGGAATCCACTCAGGCTGTGCTGCGGGATTCATGATGTGCTCCATGAGACTAAATGTGGGTCACGTGCTTGGTAAAGGACAAACTCTGTCTTCAAAGAGCTCCCAGGTGAAGTTAGAACCAGCTGCAGCAGACAGCGGAGAGAAAAACAGGCAGATCATGATAGGATAGAAGGCAGTGGCTAAGTTGGTGCAGGGACCTCAGATGACCTCCATTATGAAAGGCTTGAATGTGTCTGGGCCACAAATCACCTTGCTCCTAAGAGAACTGAGTTGTGGTAATAGAATATACCTATCCAGAGAGCCACAAAAATGTGAGAGGTGTGAAGGGAAGAAAATCTTCGATATAAGGAGAAAATATTGTCAGGGCAATTAAACTTGGATGAGAGCAGGAAGACAGGATGAGAGCAGGAGTACACAGTAACACAGGTGACTCCAACTGACACTGCTACTTCCCTTTCCAATAAAACAAGACCAAGACACTCTCTTTATTGTAAGAAGAAAGACTTGAAAGGGTAATACATGAGGTACTTGTAGAGGGCTCCATGTTGCAGAATGTTATTGAAGCAAAGACCTTAGATTGAATATGGGACCATGGGACAAACCTGTGATTAAATTTACCCCTGTTGTAACTCATGGAATGGACCATGTCTTAATAAACAAATAACAACTGCAATTACAATATATAACATTAGCAATACATGTGGCTTCAAAACCCAGGTTAGCCAGGATGAAATCCCAGGCACTATCAATACCCATCTTCAGGGCACGAGATAATTAGCCATGAAAGGGACAAAGTAAGTTATCCCTACTCGCATTATATTTAGGTAAATTAGGAATGGTTTTACAGCTTCCCTTCAAGCATTCACTACTGTTAGCCACAAATTTTGTATTGGACCATGTGGACAATTACCTTTTCCTAATGCAGCATATCTTTTCTGTCTCTCATTCCCCAATAAGCTGACCCCAGGAACTTCTTGTACAGCTTCTCCCAAGTGGGTTTCTGAGAACATTTTGTCAGAAGTTTGGCATGTCTGGCTATTTTCTTTCTGTTGCTGTCTGGTGGGCAGGGTGGGCTTTGTTAGAACTCTGGTGTTACAGGAGAGGATTTCTTAGGGCATGGACCGAGGAAGTATTGTTTCTTCTGGTGAACAAGTTGCTACCAGCCAAAAAACACATTGCAAAACTAAACAGGACAGAGCGTGTACTGCACTTCAAGAGGCTGGTCTTGTTTTGACAAGAACCTAAAGCAAATGTTAACAGAGGACAAACCAGAGAGAACAAAAGTCACCTTCTCCTCAGCCCAGTCAGAAATCAAGTCAGCTTGATGGACAGGTCATGTCTATGTGCTAGACCTTCATTTCATTGTAGGTTCTTGAGGAGGAGGAAACATTGCTTTCTGAACCCATTGGCGAGTGAATTCCTCTGCTTAGTCCATGAGTATTCATACAAATCAGAGATGCACCTCATTAAATGGAAGGTAGCACTCTGTCCTCAGATCTGGTCTGGGTTTGTCCTCCTTCCTTGGCATTTCCTTCTCGCTTTCCAGATCACTTGTAGCTCATCTGTCCTAGCTCTCTTTCACGCTTCTATGACCAGGGGAAACTGTGTCTTCGTCACCCAAACACTGGCTGAGTTATTCCACCAGGGACCAGGGAATTACTCTGCTCTTTCTGTTGCCATAGAAAGTTCAAGAAGTATGAGATGCCTGTAGTCTGTCATGGACCAACCATACTGGAGGTGGCTCTGCAGGATCAGATAGATGCTCAACTGACTGTTAAAGGGACATTTGTGAACTCTGCTCCCTGTTACCCCTGCTGGGGAGGTGTATGGGCTTCCCCCAGCCTGGCTCTATCTGGAGCTTTCCATCTACCTGTGTCCATCCTGCCTTCAGCTCTTCCTGCTAAATAATGGATCAGATCTGCCACTGATGGGTGTCTTAGGAGCCCATTTCATGCTACTCTAGATTTTACTGAACTATTCCTGGTGAAGCTTGCACTTCAATGAGCATAGTGCAAACTCAAGGTGTTAGTAGAAGACAGCATCCACTGCTTCAGGCATTGGATGACATCGACACAGCAGTAGGTGAGTCTCACAAACTGTCCAGCCCCTCTGTTGGCTTCATTTGCATTGAGACCACAGGAGTAAAAGAGAAATGATGGAAAACGACTGAAGGAAAAGGCAACAAGCAATGCCCTCAGTGGTAGTGATGAGCTTACCAGTGAGGTAGCAAGTTCCATCCCCACAAATTTGCCATCAGTCAAACTCTAGATTAATGTCTTCAGCCCTGACCTTGGTATTTCTAAGGTCTGGAGCGCGTTCAAGATAGGAGAGTAACAAAAGGCAAGTGGATGTACAGTTATTATCAAGCATACAAGGAGGAAGACAGAACATGGCTTTCATCATGGATGGGATTTACTGCCTGCCTCCACCCTTCATGATATAGACATGCAATCTTCCCTGAGGACACTTCTCATTGAGAGGGAAAAAACAGATGGGATTTTTTTTTTTTTTTTTAGTGTGAAAAGCTGTCTGATGCAGTCTTTAATTAGATGAATATAAACATCAGCAAAGGAAAGTCTGGAAGGCAGGAGGGTCATGCTTGTAGCATAAAGATGAGAGGAAGTGGTGAGCAGGCTGGAAATAACACAGAGTTAGAGAGGCTGGTGTTGGAGGATTTCTAACGAAATAGTTTTAAATGTTTGAAAAATTTCACTGAGCTTTCACTGGAAACAAATCTTTATCACTTATTTGATCTTGTACATAGAGCAGCCTTTTCAGCTGAGATCATTTCAGCTCTTGGAAAGGCATTGCAAACCTAGCTGAGAAGACAGATATTTGAACTTAAAATGATCTTTTTCTTTGACACAAGAATTAAGTTTCATGGAATGATTGATTTCCCAACACAACGCATCAAAAGATATCAGTCGGTGTCCAGAAACTGGCCTGCTGGCTTTCTCTCTCTTATTGTGCAGCTATTCTCTATTCTACTCTCTCCTTTCTTCACACTACGCTGGCTGCTGTTATTATTTCATTGATAGAGTTACACCTGACTGTATTTTCACAGCTCTCCCTACTTAGAGCTGTTGTGCTGAGTTTAAATGCAATGCCTCAGACAGTTTATGATAGGAAAAGGATTGTCAGGGCTGTCCTTGGTTGACAGTTCCAATCCTGTGCTATTACAGGTGAGAGTGTCCTGTCACATCCTTCATAAACGCAGCAAGCTCCATCATCAAGAAGCTTTTAAGGTAACCTTTTTGGTGGATTCTCCTGCTGGAAGCTTGTTCTCCATCTCCCCCCTCCCCTTGGGTGTTCTGTTTATTTGTACATCTCCCGTTGCATATTGCTTTGTTTCACAAAGGTGGATAAAGAGATGGCTTCTTAAAGCCTCTCCTTTTATAAGTTTGACATGCAGTTAATTCTTTGTTGTCAGTGATTAATCTCCTGGCAGAGCACTCAGAGAAGGGTAATATACAGAGTGATATGGAGAAATCAAAACTGATATTGATTTAGTCTCAATACCAAATTAATGCCAAGGTACACGAATTCTGATCTCTAGTGTATCTATAGAGGCTACAGGATGAAATGCATCCTAGCATTTGAACAGAATTTAACAACCACCTCAGCATTGTGGTATCTTACTACAGAGCAGAATTTCACACATAGAGAGCGCATGCTTATGTGTGCAACACTCTGCCTTGGGCTTTTAAAGACCATTTCCAAGCACTGCAGAGCCAGACTTTCTCTGGAGTTAGAGAAAGATATGCTGCCTGTGCTAATGCACAGTGAATGAATCAGTGTTCACTCTGTAGTTTTTATGTCAGGGAACATTTCTAGAAAGCAGCTAAGACAGAAGAATTTATCTCCAATCAAGGAAGATGTGAGACACAGGCTGAAAAACAGCTCCATGAGTTCAGAACTTGCCTGGCCTGTTTTTACTTTTAGGTTTTGGAAGTACCCTGACCTCAAGCCACTGTAACCTGAAATTCTTACAACCTTCTAAGGAATGACACTTATGGAATATCCACACTGGCTTAGCATTTCAAACATGCTCAGGTTACTGGACACTTTCTAATTGACCAACAAAAAAAAATCAATAAAAAGAATGTAACCAACTACAAATACTTGTCACCAATATTGTATGTCTGGGAGATACAGATCATATTCTGTCATTTTCCAACTTGGTGTTAAGTCAATATCTAAACCAGATGCACTGGTGGCATATGATATTTTTGTAGCAAGCTACCCAAATAGATGAATGCTCTCGGTCTCCTTGTAAAAAAGGCACGTGGGAACTCATCAAGAAAACACTCCCCCTTGTAGAAGGATGTGGAACATGAGCATTGACAATCAGCTATTCATTACAGAAGCTTTTGAAACTGTGAATAACTTTCATCCACTAGCAGTGATGAGAAGCACAGTGTCTGCTTTTGAACAGGTGACAGGAGAAGGGATCCCCTGTCCCATTTGTGGATAGGAACACACTTGCTTCTGGGATGTGGTACATCATTGCAGATGAGTTCAGAGCTTAACTGGACGCATGCATTTTAACAGCAGAAAATAAAAAAAATCAGCCAAAGGAAAGATCATCAAAAAATGGTGAGTAAAGTTAGTCCAGGATTTTAATTAAATGATGACAACAGAAGATACCAAAACTGGCACATTTTTGTGGGCAGAGCTACCATTTACAGAAGAAATCCACATTAGACTTTGGGGGATTATGTCAACCAAAAATATTTTTTTTTTGTTTCCAGTTGTTGAAAGCCAAATGCAATTATATTTTTTAGGAGCTGGCCACTGAAAATTGCCAGCCAACTCTAGGAAATTTTGCTTTGCAATCAGTTTTCTTCAGGCTCCCCATCAAGTCTGAAAAACTTCTAAGTAAAAGCTTCACTATAAACTTTGCCAGACTAAACTTGCAGAAACAATGACTCGTTGAGTTTGCAATTCATGTGGCTGTTCTTAAGGTTTGAGAGCTCTTCAGACAGCTGTAGCTGGGTGGTCACTACAGGGTCATGATGTCTGAGATCATTTGCAGTCAATGCAGAATCCCTTGCAGAGGATCCCAGGGTTGCAGAACAAAAGACATACTTACTCTCCTGTTAGAGGAAGTTTATATAACTAAGTCAACAGGAAAATACAAGCACAGAATGACTAGAAAGGATCAAGGATAAAATGAACAAACAAATCTACCCTACCACTCCATGACAGTGCGTATGCAGACAGTAGTGACTTAGTGCATTCTTCAGAACTTAAGAACCCCAAATGCATGCATGCCAGTGTGGGAGAGATGACATGTACACCTTCCTTTTCTACAGTCCCCAGCATGGCTCTTTGTGTTGTCCAGGGACAAGAAATTTCTCTTCAGCAGAGTACTTGCATATGAGTCTTAACATTAAGTATGCCTTCCAGAACTTTTATATACACCAATAGATGCGAGCAGATCCCTAAAATTAAGAAGATGCTTTGCAGAAATGAGACTGCAGTCATTGGTCAAGAGGATCCACACTGCCATGGACACCCAGGTATCCTGGGGCTTGATACCTGGGGCCTGAGCAACGACAGCCAGCACTGGCTGACCTGCCTGCCTGCTGGGCAGATAGGTAGGATGGAAGCTTCACTTAAGCCCTGACTGAGTCTCACAAAATCCAATTGAGACCACCTCCTCCCTTTTACACTTCTTATCTTCCCGTATGCTCTAATCCCTCATGGTAGAGAAACATCACTGTAGATTTATGACCCATCAATTATTTTATTGTAAGTCTCTCCACACATTCATAAACATTATCTGTATCATTTCCAAGGTCTTTGTTCTAAAACCTTTGGCATTTCAACCAATTCCAGGCTTTTTTTTTTTAGTTTGTCTGAAGTCAGTATTGTCTATTTCTCTATGTTTATACAGTGCTGAAGACAATAGGGTTATTCTTGATTTATCATTAGGCACCACCATAACAAATCTAATGATAATGGTATGGACAACCTGCACCCACCTGAAGAAATGTAAAGTATCATATTGCTGCTGGCAATCTCTCTATAACATGGAATAACACCCTCCAACATCAAAAGTTAGAACAACTTTGCCTGAAAAAATTCATTTGCATCATAACATTTTCACACTGTGTTCTGCTCAGAGGGATAATGTGTTTATGAATGCTGATGAGGAGCTTACTCACAGATGTGAATATGAATAGGCTGTGCCACGCAAGTAACTTTACTCCAATGTTGTCAGATCTGGTAACTTTGGGTACTGATGATAGCAATCAAGCCTGTATTACACATGTTATCCTGGGTACCAAAGTCATCCACGTTAACTTGCACCAACACAACTGAGCATGAGTTTTCAATGATTGTGTGGTCTTTTGCCATAGTTAGAGATATCCAGTCAAGGGAAGATAAAGGACTACAGGCCTTTGAGAGGACTGGGATCATCATGAGAGGCTCTAGGGGTGTTTGCCACAGAAAACATCATAAATCTGAGGTTATCACTTTGCTATATTTGACAACTTCCCTTTAGAACAAAGCTATCAGTTACAAAGGGCACTTGCAATAGATGGTGAAGGACCTCAGGTGCTTCTGCTTTGGGGAAGCAGGTGACATGTCAGTCAATGGTCCCTCATCGTCACTGATATCTCCCATTCCACTAAGCATCAGTCCTGATTTGTCTTTCCCCAGATGACACAGTGTCTAGATTTAGATGGTGAGTACACATCTTATCTATCATAAGTCCTATAAATAGTTGTCATATCCATGTACAGTATCTTGTTGGACTATTTACAGCATGATCTGAAGCCCCTTGAAGCCAATGGAAAGGATGCCATTTACCTTACAGGGCTTTGGATCAGGCCATTATAAACTCCTCAACTCTAGGGTATGTGGCCACGTTCTTCCAGGCCTATCACAATGTGCATGGTGAATCATAGTCTGTAATAGCCTTCCATTTGGACCTCCTGCATTTTCTGGCTATGGATAAATGATCTCAGTGGGAGAGAGGACAAAAAATAAAACAACAAAACAGAATGAAAGCAGGCAGGAACAAGAGTTGGAAGGAGTCAATCTTCTGCTTTGGTACATTTTCCTGACTATGATAAGGGAAAGATTAAAAATGAAAGAGGGTGAAGTGAGAGCAGGTTAGGAGATATCTGGTGGGAGGCATCAAGCTCTGTGGCTTGAAGTCTGTTGTCTGCATTGAGATGCACTGGGTGAGTCTTTTTCCTTACCTTAGTATTTGTTATCTTGTCTTCTACCTCAAAATGGGAACAGAAAGTCCTGAGGGGGTGTCTACTCTCAGTCCTTCGGCACGGCACATGTACCCGCAGAATTAGGCTATGTAAACTTCCTTCAGCAAAAACTCTTGCAGCAGATAACATTATGCTTTCTATAGCAGCAGGGAGGAGGGACAAGGAAAATGTTCCAGTTTGGAGGACTGTGTGATGGGCTGTTCTGTTACTCCTCTTCCAGTCTTGGCTTACTGATACAATGAGTCAGTGAAGTCAGCATCAGTGCTACCTGGGCAATGCCTAAGAACCCTACTGACTCAGTAAATGATCCTTGTTCTCTACAAACAGAATGGAAGGATGGTTTCAGCTCCAGGCAAATTATAATCCAAATGTAAGTAAGAGGCAGTGATTTGGGGAGAAGGTGTAAAAAAATGAGACCATTTTGGCCAGCACACTTTTAGCCAGTAGCTCTCATCTTTATCCAGTATGCTGTAGGCAAAGGGCGGGGGGGGGGGGGTTGTATGATTGATCTGAAGGAGTTTATAAGGAATATTTTCCCTGGTCATCTTACCATGCACCAATGAAAAAGCAGAGGTAAGCATGCTGCAAAAATCTTCATATATCTGTAACTCAGTGTTTTGAAGCAAATAGAGACAACTTTCACAACTCAACCTCAGTAGGTGAGAAGGAGGCAGCTTGATAATGAGGGAACTGGTACCAGTGCTGTAGGCCACACCTTAGCGTGGCACTGTGGGCAGGCAGAAGAGCCCTGTGGAGTCTTATTGGTGGGACCAGGAAGCTGGGGAGACCCTCAATGTCACGCTTGTCCCTCTCAGGGTGCAGGAAGATGAGCCTGAGGTGGGTAGGAAGACTTCTACATAGTTCCTTCAGGCAGCAAGTATCTAGGGGAGATGCTTCTGCAGGTGTGCATGGGCTCAGCTCCAGCAGATCCAGTCCCAAGTCCACATTCTCACCAGGGCTGGAAACCTCTTGGCTTCCTCAATTACCCCTCACCTGGCCTCTAAATCCTGCATTTGGGAAGAGAAAGAAAGGGAGAAGAAAAAGGCAGAAAGGATGGCTGAGGATGGGGAGAAGGAAACAGCAACACTGAGGCAGGAGAGCCATAAATTTTCACTGCAATTGGTAGCAAGGGGTGACTGACAAAACCTAGGATGAACAGGGTAGAGCTGGAGTCAGCTGCAGGTGGAGAAAGGGCATGCAACAGGGTGAACAGCCTGCCTTTCCAGGCCAGGGTGAAAGCTGGCAGAAAGAAAAATCCCAAAAGACACCTCAAGAGGTCAAAAAAGAGACCAGGAAGAAGGAGTGGAGGGAAGGAATGCAGGTGGTGCTGGATGCTGTGGAGAAGGGTGTACGAACTCCTTCCCCCAGGGCTTGCAAACTTGCCCTCTCTCAATCAGTTTGTGCCCTAAAGCAGGAGGGTAACTTCCTTTTCTGGTGCAATCCCAGCTAGTCTAACTGCAGACATTATTCATACAAGCATCTAATAAAAGATATGGTGTGGAACAGCTGGAGAAAAGCTCTGGAAGGTGAATGATGTTAATGTTTTTATTGAGGACTGAGCACTGAGTTAGGTCTTTTCATGCGCATTTGTCCTCCAAATGAGACAAGATGAATGACAAGTATAAATGCATGATTCTGTTGGAGGCTGTGCTTCAGCAACCAGGAGAATGCTACCTCTCTTTCTGCATGCGCCCCCATTTATCCTTGCCTATGGAGAGGAGACATCATTCCCTTTACCAGAACCTTAACTCATCAGTCATTTTTTTATTTTGTGCCAAAAAGTGGATGCATATACCTAGCTTCTATGAGTGGGATTTTTCAGGAAGTGAGTGACAGCCCAAACACCTCAGATAAAACCAAGCCAACCCCAAGGCACTGTACTCAGTAGTCATTCTGGAGAACATCAGCTTTGGTTTCTGCAGAACTATAAGGTCAGAGTCTTTGCTGCTCTTCCTGAACCCATACAACTAAAAGGGAGAGGGAGATGACCTACTACCACAAGAGATGTAGTTAAATGCATTTAATACTGCAGAAGTTACTGGTTCAGCAGCTAGAAGAAAAGAAAGATCATCATCAAATGCTTTGGTTTGGTCAGAAACAAGTCTCTTCTTTGGCTTGTTTGTTTTGTTGATAAAATATTTTTTAAAATTTATTCCAGTTACCGGAAAGCTTTAAGTCAACTGGAAGTACATCATGATGATGAGTGAGTGCTGTCTTAAGCTGACATCTTGGCCACCTCCCAGATCTGGGCTCACACCCCCAGGCACTCACCCCAGACGTGAATGGCTCTCTAGGACTTCTGCCGATAAGGCTCAAATTTGAAAAAATAATGAGCTCCTCCCTGGAGCAGAGCTTACACTTCAGGTAACTCCCCAACCCACCATCCCCTTATGTTCTAGCCACCGAGCTGGAAAAGCAGTCCCTCCCTCCTTGATATATTAGAAAAACTTGGACTGCTTCAGAAAGAGGTAAAGTAGAAATGCCATCTTGGATATCCCTTAGCTCTGTGGCTACTTGACAAGGGGGAGGCCCCATTCATGCTTACCTGATAGACTAGGAGAGCCCATTTCCTACAGAATGAGCTGTTCACGGGGAAGATTTTACCACTCCAGAAGCTGGTGGAGGGTGATTTGTGTTCTTCATCCTGCTGTCTGCCTTTAGGCTTTCAGTGTGTTATTTTTGCATGCACAGTCCAGAGTTTCTTTGATCTTACTTGTGCAACCCTCAGAGAGTCTGCTTGAAATCCAAGTCCCTTAGGAAGATTTAGTGATAAGGTTTAGAAGACTCTTTCCTTTTGAATTTCAGCTCCTTCTCCCCACAACGCTTTGCTCTGGATCAATATTAGGTTGGTCAGTGTAAAGGGTGGGAACACAGTCAGGGTAGTCAGTGAATCCAGCTTCAACTACACAGCAACAGATCTCCAAATGCTCATGAAAGAAAGCTTTTATGTTGACACCACTGGAAATTTAGTTAATGGATCATCAGATGTAATTACAACCTCAAGCTTTGCTCTCTCTCGTGAGTGAGTCCCATGCTAGCTATAAACAATTCTGCTTCTGGTGGCTTTGCACGACTTGGCTGCCATGGTAATACACACATTAAAAAACCTCCAGATACAGCTACAGATGATCGGGCAGTAAGGGTCCATGTCAGCATCTGTAGTGCCCATGACAGCAGATCTGTGCTTAGTCTAACAATTCAGGGAAAATGGAAACTGAAAAAACAGTGCTGCACAGTGTCTAAAGAAACTAGTTTTAGGAGTGACCTAAACCTGTTAAAGCAGTTAAGTCACCTGGTGGTCTATTAAAGTGGAAAGAGGTATAAATAAGTGGATAGAGGTGTTGAGTAGATAAAGGTAGTTTATTTTTAGTGACTCAGGCCTTAGACTACTGTTACTTTTATCAAACATGCTCTGGGGGATTTGAAACTCAGCCCTGGAAAAATTAGCTAACTAGTATGCTTTAGCACAGTAAACTATAACTACAGGTTTTAGGGTCTTCAGACCTTCTCATGATTTGCTATACTTCCTCTCCTCTCCTCTCCTCTCCTCTCCTCTCCCCTCCCCCCCCTCGCCCACCTCTCCGCCCCCGCCTCCTCCCCCCCCTTCCTTCTGCTCCCCGCG
>JANIJG010020514.1:35842-79395 GCA_024611175.1 Megaceryle torquata
TCCTCTCCTCTCCTCTCCTCTCCTCTCCTCTCCTCTCCTCTCCTCTCCTCTCCTCTCCTCTCCTCTCCTCTTTTTTCTTTATTTCTGACACTTGGAAAAAGCAACTGGATTCTCTAAGGGTGACAGCATTTGGGGGTATGACATTTGGATAAATATTCACATATTGCTTTTAGATAGCAAAATATTCTATTTTCAGGATAAGCAACCTCTACAGTTTTTGATGCAACCCCATTTGTCAAGGTACACAGTCAGAAGGGACAGGCTCACATTCTTAGCCTGTCCAAAATGTCTTCTCTACACTAACTGCAGTCTGCTACAGGAGTTCTGGTTCTCCTTTGTCTCAAAACTTCCAGGCTAAAGATCGTTGTTCCTTCTCCTGCAGCTTTCGGCCCTGCTTAGTGCTGGAAAATACAACTGTGCTACTAGAAGTGCTGAAGTTGGCTGCTTAGTGCCACAGCACCTTGATGTGTTTCATTTCAGGTGCCTCATGAACTCAGGCACGGCAAGCTTTACTTTGCTTAACTGTCATGCCTTTCTACAATGAAATGGAAAAGAATAGTACGTCAATTACATGATGACTCAGAAGACCAGTAATGAGATGAAGAATCTCTCACCACTGAGTTATCAGATCACATGTGAGTTAGATGTGGTTTCATGACCACCTTGAGCCAATCTAAGTCTGGCTTTTGACAAAATGTGTAGCATTGCTCTGCACCTGTCCATTAGTTCACATCCTTTCCCTTGTGCCAGCTGTAGGGCTTTTGTGTCTGGGAAATTTTGCACATCAGGCTGACCCAACTAAATGCTCCACCCAGCAGAAAACAGGAAAAAAGGGAAGAGTTCCCTCATCTTTAGGAATCCCCTGATCTGTCTGACTGCTCAACCACATGATCACCAAGGTGTGCAAGTGATGGGGTGGGAACATATGATATAGGGCTGAGTCACCCCTTTCAGATTAGATTGCCTTAAGCCAGTGATGAAAGAAAAATACCTTTTTCATCTAGGAATTAGAAGTCTGTTTGACATCATTACAGTGTCTGAAGTATTTACAATCATTACTACAAAGCTAAAGGATGGGGCTCATCTCTGCTCATTTATCCATCTATTTTGAGCTAGTTTCTCAGATCACTCTAATCAATGGAGAGAGAAACTTCCAGAGGAGGATGCATCTTATACAAAGATGGGTGTTTAAGGGGACTGAAACATCTTCTGAAGTTCAAAGAATCACAGAATGGTTTGGGTTGGAAGGGACCTTTAAAAGTCATCTAGTCCAACCCCTCTATAGTAAGCAGGGACATCTTTAACTGGATCAGGTTGATCAAAGTCCTGTCCACCTTCACCATGAGCACTTCCAGTGATGGGACATTCACAACTTCTCTCAGCAATGTGTTCCAGTATTTTGCTAACCTCCTCATAAAGAATTTCTTCTTTATATCCAGTCTAAATCTACTCTCAGTTTATAACTGTTACCCTTTGTCCTGTCACTACAAGTCTTGGCAAAAAGTCTTTCTTGTAAGATTTCTTTAAGTATTAAAAGGCCATAATAAGGTCTCCCCAGAGCCTTCTTTTCTCCAGGCTGAACAATCCCAACTCTCTCAGCCTTTCTTCATAGGATAGATGTTCCAGCCCTTTGATAATTTCTATGCCCCTCCTCTGGACCCACTCTAACAAGTCAAATGCTCTTGACTATAGAGTAAATTCCAGCTCCACCTCCAGGACATCCATATTTTACATCCCATCTTGTTCTTGAGTGGAGTCTGGCTCAGAAATCTTTGCTCTGTGGGGACCAGGCTGAATAGTGCAAACAAATTCCATATTGATGTATTCCTGGTTCCCCCTCATGTCTTCTCTCCTGTCACTGTCACTGCACCTGCACAGGCCTAGCATTTCTTCAGTGAGCTTTGACTCAGACTTATAAGGCCAGTATCAGGTTCACAGAGGTAAGAGTTTGTTGTTCCCTGCTTTCTGTCTGCATCAGACTAAGCAGGGACGAGTGCTGAGCATGAGGCACTCAAGCTTTCTGAGCTCTGCCTGGGCAAATCAGACAGAAGTGTATCCTTCCAGAGAGCACTTGATCTGGGAGGGTAGAGGGAAGACCCATTATTTTGTTAATTTTTTTTTACAGCTGTTTTCCCTCCGGAAGTCCTTTTATGCTATCTTAGGGCAAGGTCTAAGAGTGTATAACTTAAAAGATCTGGTATGGAGATTTTGATCATAATGACTTAATTAAATGAGGTGTTTGGGGAGTTTAATATTACATGGTTGCTGATGGCTGGCTGATTGTTTTACTTGCCTTTGATCAGCTGTGTGAGTGGAGGGTCATCCCAATCACTGTGGGCCTACAGTATCCGTCATCACCCCTCAGTCCTATTTGTCTTGCGTGTGTATGCAGAAGGCCTGCTTTTGATGAACTGTGAAAAGAAAGATGAACTGTTGTAATGAAAACATTCCCTCCCCAAGATCCTCTTTAGACAACATTCAATTGGTTTGACCTTGTCCCCTCTCGCAGAGGACGGTAATGATTCCTGCAGATGGTTGGGTCATTCCTTGGACACTTGGGAGTGAGGGAGACGGATTCTCCGTCTGTGTTAGCTATCTGGCTATGCAGGCTGCAGCCAGGAAATGCAAGAGCAGCATGGGTAGACATACCTGAGATAGCTGTCTTCTAGCCAGTTGGAGTCCTCATAGACATTCTGGGCTGCCTATTTATATTTGAGGGACTTCACCTAGGCTTGTTTTGCTCATGACATGCATGCACTAGATAGCCAGAGAGAGATGGATCTCTTGGGTTTGCAGCCTCCTCTCTGGCTGAAGCGAAGGCATGGCCTGAGGGAAGCCATTCAAGACATCAGCCTAACTTCCCTTGCCCATCTGCCTTGTAGGCATCAAAAGGCCTCGTACAAACATTTAATAATGACTTGTGCCTGGCTTGAAGACTTACAGCAAGTGTAAGCATGGAAACAAAAGGATAAATGGGGAAAAAAGAACACATAAGAGTGATGGGACTCGTCTGATGTCACATACTCACACCACAAAACAGCAGCACAAACAATCCTAACTGGTGCCCTATTTGTGAACACACTGAGACTTGTCTGGTGGCTCTTGAAATACTTGTCTTTAGCTGAATCTCCACTTCCACCTGAATAATCTGAGGATGTCACAGAACATCAGATTCTTGCAGCCTCATAAGCTGGTCCACAGGTCCTCCAGCAGCACTGTCAAACCTGCTTTAAGGCAGTTAATCTTTTTCAAAAGTGCTGTTATCCCATTTTTCTGTGGCTGCTCCAAAAGGAGCAAGTCTTGCCTGTGGAAATAGGCACAAATTAAGTGTATGTCTACTGGCTGAATCCTGATGGTTTCCTTGTACTTCCTCCATTTCAGAAGTTTCATGAAAATACAGTCATCACGTGCATCACAGTTATGAGACGCCCTGACACTTGGGCACAGGCCAAATACTGACTGTTCTTGCTTTGTCATGCTTCAGTGAAGCAAAAATGCCACCCTTTCTCCAGGAAATAGCACAGCTACCAGCATCTTGGTACCTATAATAAGAAGCCTTTTGACAGATTCTGCTATCTGCATCTTCATATGGTAGGGGTGGGCTTTTCTGCCTACCTCTGCAGCATAGGATCATGTAGGCATGACTCATTTAATCAGTTTAATCATGTTTCCTTCCATTTAAGGGGCCTTAGTTATTGCTGCATGGCCTGGCCTCACTTTCTCTCGACCTCTACCAGAGGCACATGACAATCTAGTCTCCTGAAGGACTGCAGCCCTGTCATTTACCTGAAGTCAAGGGCTCTATACTGGGGTATTCCAGTTTGACTAATCCTAGTAGGATATGAGAGCAGCCAGATATGCTTCACTCTTGTACCAGCCCCATGGCTTGCTCTGTAGTGCATTAAGTGCTACAATCTGCCATCATTGTCCTGGGTGAACAGTGCTTCCCAATGAAGTTTGCAGATTTAGCTAAATTCATTGAGGCAGAATTCCTCAACAACCTTAAAAGATGATTTGCCTCAGCAAGATCTGGAGTGCTCATGCAGCTGTCAGGAGTGACAGCTGGGGAAAGATAAGGTTTGGGATTCCCCTGCAGAATTTCCTCCAGACAAAGAACCTTACCCAAACACAGTTGTATAAAAGAAGACATCCCACTGACTGGCATCTGAAGTGGTGCAATGAGGCTAAAATGCTCAGTTGGATTCATGAGGCAGCTGTGTGGGTAGCAGCAGTTTGCAGCGCATGCAACAACAGGCACTGAGAGATTACTTGCTCCAGTAACTCAGGCTGGGTGTTCAGGACCCAAAGTAAACATGTGAGCTGCAGTGCTGGACAAAGGCTTAATACCTACATTCATAAAACACTTTTCATTCAGCAGCACTTCAAATCATTAGTATGTCCTGCATACATGGAGCAGAGGGTGAAGCTGAACTCAGTAACCTTTGCCCCAAGCAGTGGTGGGAAGAACAACCAAGTGTTTACACAGTGACTGAGCCCCAGGTGCACCAGATATACCCTGCATAGGCCCTGGCCCTGCACCACCTGTCCTTGTTCCTGCACATCTGAGATCCAGGTGATCTGTGCTCCCAGAGACAAGGTGGGCACACACACTGTGACCTGTAGTCCCATCAGTTGCACTTCTGAGAACACAAAGGAGTTGGGTGTTCTGGTCTCCCTGGGAAGAATGCCCCCAAATATCAAAATAATTTAATGCTTTGTCATACCCTCAAAGATGTCCCAGAAACACAATCACAAAAGCAAAACAATTTAACTTATTTCACTGGACAACACATGAAGGTCGCAATCCCACTGCCCAGGGTACACACCTCTCTGTTTCACTAAGTATTTCTAAAGTGTCTGATGGCATTGCTATCTCAGCCCTGATTTGGTACCAGAACTAGACTAGCCAGCAGGAAAACCGTTTTCTTCTCTCAGTGTATGTCAGCAGATAAGTTCAGAAGCCATAAGTATATGCTGAGTATTGGGGTGCTGACTGAGAGCACCAAGCACAGGTCCTCTGAGCACAGAAAGACATCCAGATGCCTGGGGAAGGGAGTGGAGGGAGAAAAAATTCCCCAGGAGTTGCCATCTTGGGAGCGTTTTCATACCAGACATGTACAGCATATGCTTGTAGATGTGCAGAAGGAAGGATACAAAGACTGATGTGCATAATTTGAAAATGATGCGTGCTTAATCTCCTAATTTTCAAAAGGCCTGGTATATAAGACCAAAAAAACCCCTCCTTCTGGAGTGAAAACTTTCTCCTTGGAAGTAAGTTACCTTTAGGTTCAAGGACAGAACAAAGGGTGTGCATAATTTTCATTAAGCTGGCTAACATTTGTCACATAATTACAGAAAGACATAGCTGTTCTTCTGAAAGTATTTTAATTTTTTCCATAGCCTTAATTTCTGGCATTTATTCTATATTTTTTAAATACCATTTTCTTTGACCAGCATAGCCACATAATAAGTTTTTCAAAGGTAATAATAAAAAGAAAATTTTGCTTGAAATAAAAAGTTTTATTTAAAATTAAGAATTTCACATTCCTATTTTTTCAGGAAGAGAAAGATGGTTTTAAAAATCTGTGTAGCTAGCAAACATGTGGAAACATAACTTTTCAAAGCTACAGAAATTCAAATGCAGTGCTGATTTTCAAAACTTCACAGATTAAAGAGAAAAATATCCATCCGTTTATAGATTTTGGTGAAATTAGAAATTGCATGCCTCTGCATTCCCAGATGAATGTCAGATCTTGCACCTCATCAGCATTTATCACTATTCCTACTTAAAAATGGGTCTGTTGCAGATGAAGTGGAAAGTTGAAGGAGCTCACTGCCTCTTGGCTGGTGTGCACGTCTCAAAGCTAAATTCCAGAAAAATGAGAAAAGAGTACAAAAGGACGCAGAAGAGCAACAGAAAGGAGCTGAATGCACAACCAGGGGAGAGCCACTTTCTGTGGGATGTCTGAAATGCCTTTTAATTCTAAACTAGCCTGTAGTGCTTGTGCTGACTTAGCTGCACAGGAGATTTCCATCCATCAGTCCATGGCTTGTTGCAGTGAAGCCAAGCTCCAGCCTCCCCAGGGAGCAGCATCACAGGTGGCCACAGCCTGGAGACCTCCAAGCCACCACTGTCATCCAGCCTCCCCCTCCTCTTGTGCTGACCTATGGTGGGGCATTCCTCTGGGCAAGTGCCAATTGCATAATGTTCACTTATTAAAAACAGGCAGGATCGCAGAAAAGGAAGGGCTAGAAATACAGGCCCAATGAAGCTGCTGAAAAGGCAGCTTCTTTGTTGGGTCTTAAATCCCTGCTCACCTTACAGTGTTTATATCTGTGAGGGTGTGCACACTGCTGTTTTACATGGGTCTAATATATGCATGGCAATGTGCCCTTGGCTTTTTATTTAATCTTTGACTTGACAGTGTTGGAACTTGCTTCTCTGTGAAACTGGAGAAGGAGGGATTGTTGTGTGCGTCAGATTTTGCTTTTGTTTTTTTTCTCTCCCTTTTACTGAGTTACATAAAGAAACTCAGCAACTCTTGGCTGTTCCGAAGTGCTCAGGTATCTGTCTGATTCTGTCTGCTGGGGCATCAAGGGGTACCTCAGTGTAACAGGCACCACGGTGACCACCACAGGAAGGATGGTTTAGGATGATGCTGAGGATAGCTGGTCCAGTAGGGAATCTTATTTTTTACATTAGCTGAGAGATGTGCCCTTAAAGAATCAGAATCATAGAATTGTGGAATGTGTCATAGCATGGTTTGGGTTGGAAAGGACCTTTAAAGGCATCTCATCCAACCCTGCTAGAGTGACCAGGGACAACTTTAACTAGATCAGGTTGCTCAGAGTTCTGCCCAACCTGACCTTGCATGTTTCCAGGGATGGGGCTTCTACCATCTCTCTGGGCAAGCTGGGCTAATAAAAAAAATTCTCATCGTGAAAGTTCATTTAAAAAGCTCATTAAAAGTCCTCATTGTAAAACAATTCGTCATTATATCTAGTCTGAATCTATCCTCTTTTAGTTTAAAACCATTACCTCTTGTTCTGTTGAAATAGGCCCTGTTTAAAAGATTGTCCCCATCTTTCTTGTAAGTATTAAAAGTATCCCCCTTTAAGTACTGAAAGGCTGCAATAAGGTCTCCCTGGAGACTTCTCTTCTCCAGGCTGAACAACCCTAACTCTCTCAGTCTTTCTTCATAGTAGGAGTGTTCCAGCCTTCTGATCAATTTTGTTTGCCTCCTCTGGACCCACTTAAGCAGGTCCATGTTTTTCTTGTGCTGAGGACTCCATACTTCTTTGTTTGCATCTGTAACTCTCTTAAAGGGGAGTCCCTTGTGGTGTCTTTGGGATTTTCTTCTGAATGATTTCAGGATTAACAACTCCTCTAAATCCCTTCTTCCCTCAGACAACACTCTGTAAAACCCAGTCTCAAACCATCCACCAGAGAATTATGAATAAGCTTTATGACTTTCTGCATTGATAATAGAAATCATACAAAAAGGAGCTGGAAGAAACTTTTAAAGGTCATCTTACCCTTCCACCATCCTCCATATAGGCTCATCCGTGCTGAAGATGCTGAGTTGAGATTGTTATCTCAGCTTCTGCTAAAGCCTTCCATAACAGTACTTTCACACAGCAAACCATCTTGATGGTGTACAAGTCTCGCAACTGGAAGAAGTCTCTTAACATCTTACCTGAATTCCTTTCATTGCACTTTAAGCCTGTTACTTTCTTTCTTGTCTCCAGCAGACTTGAAGAACAGCTTATCCTTCCTCTTTTGCAGTAGCCCTTCATATACTTGAAGGATATGTGAAAGTTGTTATCACATCTACCTGTCTTCAATTCCCTAGACTAAACAAACACAACTCATTCAGTCTTTCCTCATAGCTCATGTTTCCTAGCCCTCTGATCACTCTTGTTCTTGCCTGCTGGATTCTCTCCAGTTGGTCAACATTCTCCTTGAAGCCTGATGCTCACAAGTGGACACTGATTCAACAGGTTACTCTAGGCCAAAGAACAGAGGGTGGGATATCCTCACCATGAATGATGCAGTCACTCCAGCTGTGGCACCTCTGTAAAACTTGTCTCTGAGTCAGACTGGCAGTCTTCTGCAGAAGCAGCTGTTTTGTGGGTGAATATCAGCATCTCAGGTTTATCCTGGAACTTGAGAGGCAGCTCTATCCAAAAGAAACCCAAAGCAAAGCAAATAAAAAAAAAGCCTACCAACAGAAAAGTACCACTAGAACTGCATAGTGGACTCACCATGTGAAATGCTTCCTGAAAAATTTGCTGTTAAATTTGCTTCTGCTTCAGTTTCTGGATAGATTTAGTATGAGGTGCTCTGAAGAGTGTGTGGAAAATAAAGCATAGAATCAGAATAATAGAATGGTTTGTGTTGGAAGGGATCTTAAAGATTATATAGTTCCAATCCCCCTGCCATGGGCAGGGACACCTTCCATTAGATCAAGTTGCTCAAAGCCCCATCCAACCTGATCTTGAACATATCCAGTGATGGAGCATCCACAGCTTCCCTCAACAACCTGTTCCAGTGTCTCACCACTATCATAGTGAAGAACTTCTTCCTAATTTCTAATCTAAATCTACCCTCTTCCAGTTTGAAGCCATTAGCCCTCATCCTATCAATATAAGACCTTGTAAACAGTCCCTCTTCAGCTTGCTTGTAGGCCACTTTCAGATACTGGAAGGCTTCAATAAGGTCTCCCCAAAGCCTTCTCTTCTCCCAGCTGAAGAACAGCCTGTTAGCACTGCATTCAGAGAAAAGTGACATTGTCTTGTTGTCATAGAGAAGAGACTTCTTCCCTTCCACATCTCAAGGCTTATTCTTTAGGTGAAGGAATATGCCAGTATGTCTATACTGCATTTGCCAAAAGGTCAGAGCAAACCTCAAACTAGTCTGTACATTCAGCACAGTACAAAGCCCAAAAGGAGGTGAGCTCACTTTTGAAATCATGACATATTGTCCTCTGAGCAAGGAAGACAGACTTGGTCACTGGACCATACTGAAGTAGGTCTTCTGCTCCTGGTCCCACTGTTAGCCCTGTGGTCAGCACTGGGATCTTTGAAGGGTGCTTGAGCTCATGGTGCAGACATGCCCCAAGGAACTTGTTCAGTTTGGGGGAAGGGTTCTCACTCCTAGAATCATTTTAAAAGGCAGCAGTGTTTCTGTCTGATTTCATTGTCATGTTGCAAACGTTTTTTCTGTGAAACCTGCTCTTTCCAAACTCTAACCTTAACATCTCTTGAAGAGCTTGCCCTTCATGAGCCAAAATGCTCAGCTTCTGTCAAGTGAAGACAATGGAAGGACATGTTAAAACAGTTACGCTGCTAAACCTCAGGCAAGGCTCATCTCCACTCTCTTCTGGTGAACTGCTCAAATACATATTGGCCAGGATTTGCACCAAGATTTTTCAGTTAATATTTGCAAAATTTAATCACAACAGCTCAGATTCGGCATTTCCTTAATCCTATTGAATTTTTCCTCCAATGAGTGCCTCCGGTATCAATTAGACCATTCATGGTTATGGATGCTTTTGAATAAGAAGGGATCAAAAACTGATTCTGGAAGTCTGTTTGCAGAATGTGTTCATCCAAACCAAGACTGCATTTCAGCTGCCCAGTTGACAGCATATTGTAAAAAGGGAAGTTATAAATGCACACTGGGATGGACCATTGTAGGAGAAGTCTGCAAGGACCAAACTTCCTTGAAAGAGGAGAAGAGTGTAAACTGGCCCTTTGCAAAGCATTTCCCTGAAAAGCTCCCTCTTTAAATGAAAGAGAGATCAAACCAGGAAAAAAAGCGATACCTACTCCAGGAGGCAGGCTTGCCTCCTGAGTGCCAGATAATAATAAACGATGTGTTTGTAATCCACAGCAGAGATACAATGGCATTTTCTTTGACATAAAATCCTAAAGAGGGAGTGAATAGTTCTGTAAAGTGCTTTTTCCAACACAGGATGAAAGATCTTTCACCAGTGAGAGGATGATCTCTGGGGATGGTTGTTGCTATCTTTTTATTTCACATCAGCATGAAGAATCCAGCAAAAAGGAGAAGTGTTTATGTACCTAATAGTGCATAATTTCAGGAAGAAAAGAGATTCAACTACCACTAAAGTGAGTCAATAAAAAGACATATTCAGGAAGGGGCAGAAACTGAATGTGAAAAAGTTTGGAATCAAGAAGTAACTATACCTCTTTGTGCCAAGTGCTTTTATTTCAGCCTGAGAACTCCTTTCAAACATGAGGATAAAGAGGGGTAATCTCACCTCTTCCTAGAGGGCAGCCATGGTTGGATTTGGAGGAGACTCCTGGCAGCAACAGCACAGGGTGGCCAGCGAAAATCAGGATCCACACATATCCAGCAGGAGGAAATTAACTCCAGCAGAACAGAATTGACTCAGTTATAATTTGACCAGGTCACTCTATATCACTCCTCCACAAATACCAAATGCCATCCAGAATGACTTTCCATGCGACTAAATAGTCTGGGCTCAATCCTGTGCCTCACCAAAAGATTAGAGGTCAGGCTTAAATTTACTGCAGGATGTTTTAATTCTCTGTATTAACGCCACCTTTTAAAAAGTGCAGTGAGTTTTATCCTCTGGTTATTTCCTAAGGCCACATGTTGGCTCAGCAATCCTGGATTTCACTGAAACACCTGCCCTTTACAGGCTCCGTTGACTGAAGGACGAGTTAATTAGGTAACTTACCCAAAGGTCACATGGTGAGTAAAGTAGGATTAGCACTCAAGTTCCTCCTGGCAACTAGTCCTGCACTGCAACAATTAGAAAAGGTTAACCATCCTCTTTTAGCTTTTGTTTTCCATCTTCCAGAATGGGGCAGCACGTACACAGGGCTGGGCTGTGTTACATTGCCTCGGTAGTATTTTGGAAAAAAAGCCCACAAAGCAAACAAAGAACTCACCCCAAAAAGGGCTTTGAAATGTCGTCATATCTGGTGGGACGTGGTGCTTGAGAGGGAACAGAGCAAAACAGTGGATTAAGCTAAGCACACTGAATATGAATTCTGGAAAATGACCCACTCCCTTATTAATCCCCAAGCACAGACCTTGCATGCCCGCTGCTGCACGACACTTTGTCATGCTGCTGCCCGTCTTAAGCTCAGAAGTTGCCTTGGCTTCCCTTGCCCATCTGCCCCATGGACAGATGGGAGCTGGTAAACATTAGTAAAGTCACTGCTAGCTGAGTTACAGATCTCCTGCTTTACCTCCTGCTTGCCTGAGACCTCTTGCCCGAGTCCCCTGTGCTGGCATGGCCAGGCCAGTTCTGCCAGCTGTCATAAACCTGTGCAGAAATCAGCTGCACTGGTGTCACTGGCCATGTTGCACAATGCTGTACACATGTGTGTACCTGGTACCATTTTGCTCCTCAGCAGGACTCATCTGGTTATGTCATTTTTCAACAGACATGCCTGGGAGCACAGAGGAGCAGCCTTCCATGTATGTTAGTCTGCAGCCTAGAGGTCTCTTTTCCAGCCTCTCCTCACCCTTCCTTGCCTACAGCCCCATAGCCTGGTGCTTGCAGGCTGTGACTAAGAAAAGATGCTGCAAAGGAGCACAGGCCTCTGTCCTTCCCCATTCTGAGGGGAGCTTGTGTTATGCTGAGCTGAAGAACACCCTGTAACTCAGCTTGGATCTGTGTGTATCAACACCTAATCTCCCACAAAATGCCTGATGTCTCTCAATGCGCTGTCCAAGACCTGGGGCAGACAGCTTTCCATCTTGATTTGGGGGCAGCTGTGAAGGGACAGAGTGCTGCTCTTCCTTCTTTGGGAGAGTTTTGTGCTACTTTTGGCAGGAAAGCATAAGTAATCTAAAGGACTCCTGGGCATGCCAGGGAACATGGTCCCTCCACCCACCACCTTGGCAGAATCTAGGTAACAATGCTATCACATCAGGGTGATGTTTTGGGACCACTGGCTGCGGCCTCTCTTCCACCAGTGTGAGTAAAAAGAGCAAATGCAAACGTGTCTTATTTTGGAGGGCAGTAATGTATTTTGGCTCTGTCTGGGGATGAGGTGTGTGTCACCTTATGACACATATCTCATTCCTATGCTCTGTGCCCTTAGCTTATAAAGTCATCCTCCCAGAACTCTTCCCATTGGCCTAAGCAGTGTTCCTGAGAGCCAGGGACCTCAGGTGTTTCCAAGTGAGGCCAGCAGTCTCCTCCCAAAGAAGGTTGATCTCCTGTGTTGTCCTTCATTCCCTTGAGTGCTGCAACTGTCTCCTCTTCTTGGTGGGGAGCAGATGTGAAGATCACTCAGTCCACTTGCTGGACCGTGATGAGCACATTTCACCCACAACCTTTAGCAGGAGTCCATGGGGAACAGCCACTCACCTACCACACTACCAAAAGGCACATATCACAATGAGCAGAATACCTGGGTGGTATAGTCCCCTCTCCTACTATAAGGCCAGCCTTAGCGTAAAGGGCTGAAATGAAAAAAGAGTCCATTCACATATTTCACTGTGCAATGGCAGGCAGCCATTTCTCTGTCTGCTAGCTGCTTTAAATTCAGGTAGCTTCATCATCTGAGAATTTACTGGACCATTCATCAGAAGCAGCTCTTTCATAGTTAGCCAGGGACCACCTCCCAGATACTAGTTGTTCAGGATTTGCATAACTTAAATTCACAGCCATTGAGAATATTTGCAAAAGGCAGACCTGCTCCTGTGAGCGAGACAGCTTGACTTTAAAAAGTCAGAGCATATTTCTTATGTGTTAGAAAGAGCACCTGTTTAAACTGTGCAGATCTGACTAGCAGTGGGCATGTTTTGGGCACTGACCCGTTAATAGAAAGGGTGGGGCATTGCAGTCATCAACAGCAATCAGCAACTGAATCAAATGCAACAAAAAACTCCAGCATTTTCTTTAATGCAAGGATAGGCAGGAGGGTGAAGATTATGACATGAATAGCACACCACATCTTATCCTGGATTGTTGGTCTTCTGACATGCCCTTCACCAAGAGGCAAGAAACTTAAAACACATTAACTGTTTCTATTCCTAGAGAAATCCCTAATACTAAATGGTAGCTGATGACCCTGAACTGACAAGATTCCAGAGTAAGTCCAATTGTAACTGGACTACCACACTTCCACACTAAAATATTGCACTATTCCCTCTGATACCTTTTCATAAACCTTGATTAAAAGTCCAAGAAGGAACAAACTTTCTCTGCACTTTTTCACCAGCAAGCAGTGTTGAGGAGGTTAGATGTTTTGCCACCTCCTTTTCACTTCTTGAAGAAAGACCTGTTGTAGGGAACATTTCTGCCCATCTGAACTGCAGATCTCCCTAAACCACCTCCTCTGCCATCTGTGTCATTTCATGGGTGCTTTAAGCATGGTTCTTTTGTTCCCCTGTGCGTAAACCACTGTGTGAGCAGGATGGATCAACAGCTGTCTATCTGTCTTTCTCTGAAAGTAACCGTCTGTGTGCCACTTAAAATAAGCAGCTGGGGCTACCTCTTCACCTACAGCTCTGAGGACATAACCTTGGGTGGCTGCCCACTCCTAGGTCCAGCCTTGGCAAATGCAATTCTCATCTGCTCCATGTATTAGCATTGTCTGCCTCAGCAGCCCAAAGGGCTTGAATGCCAAGTTATGTATGCCCTCTGAAATAGGCAGCAGTCTTCTCCACAGTCAGTAAGCTCAGAAAACACGCCCAGTACCTTTAACAGTACTGATCAATCACCAAAAAGCTAAATAACAGAAAGCACTTGAACATGGAGCACACATAGAATTTACATAGTGCTTTGACTTTGTCCTGGACACTTAATACTTTTGGAGAGCTCCAGTGTTATGGTACTCCAGCCACCTCATACAGCGCTTGCTGTGCCACAGCCATGTATGGCCACTTGAGAATCAGTAATGTGTCATCAAAGGTCACCAGCACCAGAGAAAATACTTCAATATGCAGTTATTTTGGGAAAGATCAAAACTATCAAAACTAATAGATTTTTCACTACATCAAAGACATTTTAGTGACATTCAGTGAAGCATGTCTCCTTAGATTCTAGGGAAAGGAATGAGCCTCATAAAATAATAAATATCTTTGCATTTTATCTCTTGATGCCTCTATCTATGGAGGTATTTATACAGCCCCCATAACTAGTGTCTGGGCATTTACCTCACCTGATTAGAGTACAGATCTACCAAACAGACATGATTTATCTGCAAAACCAAACTGATTTTCTTAAAACAGCTTTCCAAAGGAGAGACAAACCTATTAGTGGAGTTAGTCAAAGAACATTTTGCTGCAACAAGTGGGTTTTTTTCTGTTCAGCAGGATGTAGCTTGGTTGGTGTCATGTACTTAAAAAGAAGTTATCTCTTAAGATATGACAACAAAAACAATCAAAACACCAAGGCCCTGAAACTTGACTGCATTTAAGATCTTTTTCAGTAAAGCAGAGGAACACATATGCCCGAGTCTTTGGTGGCTGGCAAATTACTCACAGGGCAGGAATGTCAACAGAAGAGCTGTGTATTACTGCTCTTACCATCCTCTTCGCAGAGAGGTTGGACAAATGTTCATGACCAGACTTATGGTCTACTTCAGCTATTCCCAGATGCCAGAGGAGGCCTTTGTGGTATGGCTGAGCAAACCCTAAGGCTCCTCTGACCAGTGGAATATTTGTGCCAGTCCCAGGAGTCCCAGACAGTGCAAAAGTAACTTCAGAGACCACCCAGAGAGAGAGGACACACTCTTCTGCTCACTGAGCTTTGGAGCAGAGAGCTGCCTGGAATTCAGATAGTGGTAATCCTTTGGAGAAGAGCCTTGTCTGTCATTGACATGCCCAGTTTCGCTTCACAGGCTGGCCAGAGGAGGCAGATGCTACCAGAGTCACCTGGACAGTGGTGGTGGGCTGGGGACCCTCTCCCTGCTTCCCAAGGGCTGGAGCGACCTCAGCCATGGGCTGGGCTCCAGGTGAGCCTAGACATGGCCACCATCATCACCAGGTGACTGCATCACCCTCCCAGAATGGGGAACAGCATCTACTGTGTGACTGACTGCATGGGGTCTGGGGAGAGCCCACCACAGCCTGGGAAGGCTGAGGAAGGTGGCTTTTATCCCCTCCTATCAGCACACCAGAGGTTACTCCCACTGGAACTTGGCAGCTCAGGAGCTGCAGGCTTGGCTAATGGGGGCAGGAGGGATTAGCATACAGAATCTCTTTTGGGAGAATGTTCCTGAAACTAGAATCATGTCATCATATCTCCAACAGTGCCAGACTGCCGCAGACAGATTATTCTCCTGTCGCTGGAGCACAGCCCTTTCATGGGCCTGGGAGGGCCTCCAATCTGCCCCTGTGCTACAGGATGCTCTGGTCAGCGCTGACATCCCTGAAGGTGCGCAGAAACTCCCTGGCAGTCCTGGCTCCATCATCAGTCACCCCTCTGGCTCCACCCCAGCTGGTATCACCTGCCTGCCTTGAAGTGCGGCTGCCTACCCTGGCTCCCCCCACCAGCCAGATGCCCATCCCTGACCTGTCCCCAGGCTGCTGCCTTAGCCTTGGGGCTGCACTGCTGAGCCTTACCCCATACCCATGCCCTGTTGCTGGAAAGAGGAAAAGAGGGAGATTGCTGAGCCCTGCTACTAGTTAAATGTGTCAGCCCTTGTGAAGGGAGAGGAACAAGCTGTTACCTTTCTGAGCACGAAAAGACACTGTGCTCAAAAGAAAGTCTGTACAATAAATCATTTCCGAGCATTACCAGGCATGGGAATGTGGAAGCCAGTGGCACTGCAAAACACCCCCCGTCCTGACCTCTGACGCAATGACACAGTCTCTGTTGTTTTCCAAAGCAACACACCTGCACTTTCAGATGGTCCCAAATACCAGGATGCCCCAGCTGTTGACTTGGTGATGCCAGTCACAGGCACAGAGGGACTCAAGAGGCCATAAGACCTTCCTTGCAGTGCTTTCTTTTTGCAGTGCTTTCATCCCACAGAAAGCTGGACCAAAACCAGGACACAAATCCTCCCAAAGAAACTTCTTTCAGGCTCCATCTCAGCATGCCACCTGTCATTGTATTCCCCCACAGCTTCCCAGCTGTTCTCGGCAGTCTCTCACACCTGAGCTTCAGTGAAGTTGATGTGAAGTTTGCATGAATCTCAAGACATTTTATGACCTTAATAATATTTAACTGAAGTAAGTGGGGCTGTTTACAACTGAGGCCCAGCCTAGCTAAAAACATTTCTTAGTGGTGCGGTGGGAACATAAATCCTCTCTCCTCTCTGTCATTGACCTTTCTGTGGGAGGAGAAGCGGTGCAGAGGCCTGTGGATAGCAGAGTACGCTCATGTGCCATTGTGCCTGCACCATATCCTTTACGAGCTTCTGCCCTTGTTCTTAGAGGACGTGTTCCAGTAATAATATACCCCAGTGAACTTTTCCATCATGAGATCACGATTTCTTCTATGGGAGACACCGTAGCATGTTACAATTTACTGGCCTTTAGCTGACCAATAAGATTTTTCTCACTCTAGTAACATAATGCTGCAAAGTTTTCTGAAGTGAAAAGCAGTGACCACACTTTTAAACAGAGATTTACTTCCACTTTTACACCTGCAAAAAGGAAATTTTTTTCTTGCACATAAGTGAATCCACATTTTTATATACTGGATTTTATATACCTGATTTATGCTTCCCTTTAGACATCTCTGAAGACCAAATACTTGGACTGACAACCATGAAAAAATTGTGAGCACAGGAACAAAAAGCAAATGCTAATTTTGCTACTGAGAACCCTGAAAGGGAGATTTATACTTTTGAAAATGCCTAAAAAGAAACTAATGATGTTGTGAATAAAGCATCAATATATTGTAACCAGGACAGGACATCACTGTTGATTTATACTGATGTAATATAATCATGCTTGTTACCATCATTTCAAAGGAAAGAAATTCACAGAGAAGTGCAATGGATGACTCAAGTTTCTGTCATTGCAAACAAACAAACAAACAAACAAAAAAACACTGCAAAATTTATCACTGTATAATCAAGATTTTATTAACTCCAAATGTTAATCAGATAACAAAGTCCATCTCCTAAGTCTTTTCTCTCTTTTCAGTCTGGCCAAAGTTCTTCCCTCAGCTTTGTTCAGCTCAGATCCTAGATTGCATGAAAATGGTTCTTGGTGAGAAAATTGCACCCTGCAGAGAGAGATTTAAGGAACTCTATCTATTTAGCTGATCAAAGAGACAGCTAAGAGACAACTTGATTGAGGTTAAAAAGTGTCTGCACAAGAGAGTATCTAGAAATAGAGGTTCTTTACTCTGAAATGTGGAAGTTGAAGTGCAAAAAATTAACAATAGAAATAAGCCTTTAATAGTGAAGTTGTTAACACTGGAGTAGATTCTCATGAGACTTCCAGAATTTCCATTATTTCAAGTCTTTGGTTGACAGTAGATTTTTTTCTAAAAAATATGACTGGTTCAATCACAGGTTATTTGTTGTGGCAAATTAAAAAAAGATTGATCACATGAAATGCTACTGCCTGTGGCGTGGCTAGAGCAGATCTCCTCTTTAGGTGTTTGTTTAAGTATTGCCAGGGCCCCAATCCATTGCATTGTCTGCATTGGTAGACTGAAAGCTTTTCTCCATGAGCTGTCTCAAAACATGTCTAGGGCACTGGCTTTGATTGTTTTTCTGTGTAAAGGTGGAGCCTCAAACACAACTGCTTTGTGTCCCAGCCACCGCTTTCAAAGAACCCCATTCTTCAGGACCATAGATACATGGGAGATCTGGTGCTCCTCTGTAAGCATTTAAAGTTGGTAGTTTTGTTGGTAGTTTGAAAAGGTAATGTGTCTTGGGGTTGAGATGGGGTTCAGGAACACCTTAGATCTTAGTACAAAAAGTGCACACAATATAAAATACAAATTAAAAAAACTCTGCAGAGATTTCTTTCCTAATACTAATACTGAGTTTGGGTCAGTTCCTCAGTTGGCTCAGCTCATAAACCAGGCTTGCTCCCAGTACAAAAGTCACACTGGGTTCTTCCTTTTCCTCCACAAAGTTTATTCTAGGTCCTTGGAAAAATCCCACAAAAGTCTTCTTCAAATATTTTTTTTTAACCCCTCTGTTCTTTGCCTTGTTTTATTTCCATTCTACAGTCCCTCTCTTTGTAGATATGAGCTGCGTTCCCACCGACGTCATTAGCATATCAATTATTTTCTCAGAGGACGGTCATTATGACTCTGTTAGTCTCTGTTATTACTGGTTGCCCTTAGACTGGTACTAAAGGCCTTGTCAGCAAAGGCAGAAACAGAAAACATTGAATGATAGGGCAATGACCATAGCAACAACATCACATTAATCAGGGTCTGTAGTCTGTGCAAAGACAGACTTCCCAAACCATCAAACTGTGTGATGCAAGACACTATCAAGTTCCCTTTCAGCTCATAAACTGCAAATCCACCAGATGTTTGCCCCCAGACCTCCCCCTTCCAGGTGAGAAAGTGGTTGATCTGGGAGCAAAGTAACCCCATGCAACCCTTTGAAAGGAATATCCACACTTACTGTCAGGGTGTAGGTTAGAGCAAAGGACTTCTAGGCTGCCTAAAGCATTTAGTTTTAATTCCCCCACTTTAGGAAATCTCCAGACAGCTGGACATGAGAAGACAACCTTATAAATGCCAGAGGACTTGTGAAAAATAGGCTGATTGAGGTGTTAGGAAAGGAATAATAATTCACTTATTTTGATCATATATGCATTTACATAATTTATCAAAAATAAATAAATGTATATATAAAAAATAGGTGTCATCATCGGTTCCAAGAACAATGACATGACTGTAGTCTTGTGAAGCCAAAGTACACATGAACCATCTTTACTGCTGTTGATTTGTCAAGGTGTTAACATCCTCAGGGGTGAAAATCTACTTTTGAAGTAATTAGCTCAAGCTCAGTCCCTCACTGTTGCTGCTGCTCCAAGGTAGGGGAGTGCAAGTCAGGGGGTGCGCACAGGGTCCCATGCACAGCATTGACAGGTATTGCACACTGGGAGGCACAAACACATCTACATTCACCCCTATCACTTATTCAAAGACTGGGAATTGTAGCTGAGTTTTTTAGAAAGGGAAAAAGTACAGCTTCTGAGACAGTTATTTCCTCTAAAAGATGAATACATTCAGGAAAAGGGGATAGTTTATAACTCATGGCTCCTGATCTTCCTGTCCTATGCTCTCCCTCTGCTCTATCTCCTTTCTGAGCAGGGGCACTGATGGCAGAGGTCAGCCCAAGAGAAGTGCTGCACAGAAGGTCTCAGAAAGAAGGTCTCAGAAGGAGACCAGCCCTTTTCTCTATTGTCATCTAGCTTAGAAAATCTGCCTGGCTTGTCATGGCTGGAGACAGCTTTTCAGTAGAAGGAGTCTCCATACTTTGGACTCCTCATGGGCTATACCCAGAGATCAAATAACTGAAATGCAACCACAGAGAAGATGCAGGCAACAGAGCATGAGCTGGTATGATGAATGTGCTTCTCAACCAGCAACCAGCAGAGACATCCAACCATGCCCTCCCTGGGAGGCAGAATGGGAGGCAGAGGCAGGAGTTGCCCACTGTACAAGCCCCTGGTAGCCAGCGCTGGAGTAGGACACCAAGATAACAGGTGCTGCTCTTGTCCTGAATTACCAATACAGAGGGAATCTGACAAGAATGATCAGGAATTTCAAGGGGACATGGTGGGAATGCCACCAGCTTCAAGAAGGGACAATGAAAACAGAATAGTATATCCTTCCTTGTAGTTCATGTTTGCATCTTCACTGAGCCACAGGGCAGGGCACTGTTCGTGTTGTGGCAATGATGATGTCTGTGAAAAGCTGGCAGTTATCAGGCAGCTGTGGTGTCAGATCGAAAGTCAGCTTATCTCTCCAAAAGAGGACTTTGTATGTGGGCAGACATGAACTCTGTTAAGAAAACCACCAGGCTTGCATGGAGAGCAAAAGGAGTTCTCCCTGGGACTGAAGCCCACTGTTTTCAGTTTGTGGTCATGGCACATTTGTTTGCAAAGCAGTATTCAGTCAGCCACAAGTCACAAGGTTCAACCTGTTTGGACTGTGTTTCAGGAACCTTAAACAAACAAACACTAAATGATGAGATAAGGAAAAAATAAAATCTCCTGAGGAAATGCTCCCAGTCATGACAGCAGAAGATGGCCAAACTTTCACAAATTAATGGGTGAGCCAAGTTCTACTCCTGACTCTTCTCTGAATCCTTATGTTGAATTTCAACCTGGGGATTATTTCTGGGCTACAGTGACCCACTGCTGGGCTAGAGTATTCACAGCATGGCATGGTTCAGCCTACTAGGACCCACACTGGGCAGCATCCAAGTTCTGGCCAGTATTCTCCTTGTGCCTGTATGTCCCTGGCTTGCAGACCAGTGGGCTCAGTCTAGGTGAGAGCCAGATTATGAGCAACACAGGCAATCAGAAGATTGGAGATGGAGTGTGATCTTGAGGCTGGAAGTAACATGATCCTACAAATGGCCCCGTAGCAGTGAAGTCTGGTAACTTGTTTATGCAAAGCAGTGCAGATAGGAGTAACCTCTTTATTGGGAGAGAAATGGCAAACTGACAAGGGGAAGCATGTGATCTGGCATGAACAGAAGATGATAGGAAGCCAGTAGGAGACCTATTCTCAGTTCAATCAGTGACTCATGGACATATTAAATAGGACACTTCCCTATGGACCATCTTCGTATTTAGACAATATGAAAGATTAACCCCTTTGCTTTTGCAAAGTGCTTTGAGACTGTCAGATATCAAGTGCTTGACTTCACCCGAAGGACATTCTGTCCTGCACAAGGGCACTGAAGTTCCCAAAACAGGTGTGTCACTCCACCATTGAAGAGACAGCTCTGACCTTTACAGCCTCCTTGTACCAGTGGCACCATGTCAATGCAAAGCTTGGTGGCCTCCATATTTTTTCCAAGTAGGGCACTGAGAGCAGTTTTTTTACTAATAAAAATATTTATAATACAAATTAAAATATTAACTTTTATTTAAAATAATTATTTACCATATATCCAGGCACTCGCTACTCACTTTTGGAACAGATACTAATTGATAATTTTATTAAAATATTTCTCCATGAATCTATCTTGGTGGTTCTGTGAATGAGTTCTTCCTTGGGTATATGTAGATTTCCTCCTATGTGTGTTGATGAGGTTTGTCTGTCAGTTTTGACATCTCCAGCCTCTGTTTTCCAGGCTTATCCCCAGAATGGCTGAAAAACCAAGACCCTTCTGAGGATTAGACAGTCACCCAACAAAGTAACTGTCACAGAAAGCAAGGGAAGACAGATCAGTAGGCATCAGGAAAGGTTTCCTAGTGATCAGCACCAAACACAGGCTGTTTCTAATGGTGGGATGCACTTCCCATCCCTATCAGTCAGCTAACCTTCTGGAGTGATGACAGTAAGATGATATCACCAGAAAAAAGATCAGATATATGACTGTGATTTACAGATAATTCAAAGCACAAACACAATGAATTGCTTTCTAAAGTGATAATGGTTAATGAAATGTAAACCTCACACTAAAAAAAACCCATAAACAGCAACAACAAACGAACAAAGAACCTAAAAACAAACAAAAAACCCCAAGAAGTAACATAATGAGTATCAGTACACCTTCATTTTCAGAGGACACTATCAGGACCAGTATGCAGGAGTTGAATGAACCATTCTCAAATTTGCTGATGATACCAGACTGGCAGATGCCATTGACTTTCAAGGGACAGAAGGCCTTGTAGGTCATCTACATAGACTGGAGCATTGGGCAGTGATTAATGGGATGAAAAACAACAAGCTGAAATGCTGGATTCTGAACCTAGGACAAAATAATGCCAGGTGCAATATAGACTGGGAGAGGAGTGACTGGAGAGCAGCCTTGAAGAAAGGGATCTGGGGATGCTGGTCAACAGCAGGTTTGGTGTGAGTCAGCAGTGTGCCCTGGCAGCCAAGAGAGCAAACTGCATCTTGGGGTGCATCAAACACAGCATAAGCAGATGGTCAAAAGAGGTGATCATCCCTCTGTATTCAGCATTGGTGAAGCCTCATCTCAACTGCTGTGTGCAGTTCTGGGCCCCACAAGAAGGGCATGTTAAGGTCCTTGAAAGCATCCAGAAGAGGGTAACAAAGCTGCTGAAAGGGCTGGAGGGAATATCTTATGAAGACTTGTTTAATTTGGAGGAAAGGAAGTTGAGGGGTGACCTCATTGCTCTAGAAAGCTTAATGAGGAGGGAAAGTGGAGAGGGCGGTGCCAAACTCTTCTCACTGGTATTCAGTGATAGGACCAAGGGAATGGTTCAAAGCTGCACCAAGGAAGGTTTAGACTGAACATTAGGAACATGAATTTACTGAGGGGGTGGTCAAACACTGGAACAGGCACCTAGAGAGGTGTTTTATGGTGTTTGAGAAGAATTTGGACAATGACCTTAATAACATACTTTAACTTTGTTAGCCCTGAACTGGTCAGACAGTTGGACTAGATGATCAATGTAGGTCCATTCCAATTGAAATAATCTGTTCCCCTATTCCTGTATCATGACTAATTTCCTTATGGGCAGCCATGGTGAGGGTTTTCAGTGCTGTTTAGAAGACAAATGTCTGGTTATTTCCCCAATAAACTGGGAACACACCATACAACAAGCATTTCTTCAGACACTTGGATATGCAGAAACTGAGGCTCACCTCCTCTGGCAGCAGGCAAGGGGAGAGCTGAAACACAGCCAATGTTCCTTTCTCCTTGATGTCATCTCTATTGCACTTAACCCAGGGCTCAAGCCCAGGTGAGCAGCTGTGTCACATGGAGAGTGCATGTTATTTATAGTTAATTACCACTGTGGCATCTAATAATACAGAACACCACAACTGCTATCTGTGTATGCAGACTTAATGTGCCTCTGCTGTTGCTTTTTGCATCAGCACAGGTCTGCATAGGAACCTCACGGAGGCTACAGTTTCGAGTATGGCTTTACAAAGAGTCAAAGGAGCAAGTCACTATGATGGTATATAGTACACCATGCTGATAACGTTCAGCCTTAATGCCTGCCATTGTTGCTTCTCACTTGTAGAGCTTTAGGACAGCTCTTCGCTGACAAGTGGGTGAGTTGTAATCACTAGCAGAGGGGAGACAGCGAAGCAAGGCAACAGAGGGGAAGGACAGGGATGATACCAATAGACAGACAAGCTTATTCTCTGCTGACCAGTGACACATCCCTGTAAAGCTGAGCAGTCCTGGCTAAGACACAGTGGGTACTTACAAATTATGTCACTGAGCTATGTTGCAGGTTTTTAACTGGCACTTGAGTCTTTATGAGGAGGGTGAAAGCTACAGTCTACAGTGATGTGTGGCCATCAGTTGGGTTCAACTGGATGTGTCTTTTTTTGACATCGGGACCCAGGATTATAATTGCACTTGTATTAATTTTGCTCATGAACAAGCAGTCTAAAATCAAAGTAGCCTTTACCATGTGAATCTTCAGTGACTGGGGCAATGGTACTTGCAAATTAGGAGAATTTGGGCTTATAAAAATGCTCTGGTTTACTTGCTCATATTTTTCTTATTCAGCAAACTTTAGCTGTTTTGTGATCTATGAGGAGTACCCACAACATCTGGCGAGGATTCGTCCATGCTCAATGGAAGCAATGCTGAGAGGAGAAAGGGATATGAGAGATATCCCCTTTATTCTCACTTGAGAAAATAATGTTCAGATTTATCACAGCAAATCAAGTACACTCTCCTTTAGGCAGCAAGCTTAAAGGGTAGAGACTTCTCCCGCTTGTTAGGCCAGCTGGACTCAGTCATGCTGGTGGCTCCTCAAGATCAGCCCAGCCTCCTGCCCTGAGGCATTCTGTGACCAGTGAATGAAATGCTGTCACCCCTGGATGCTGAACACCCAGGTCTCAGCTCAGAGCACTCCAGAACAGCTGTAAGGCAGCTGTGGAACACTTCTTGTGGGCTCTTTTGTATAGCCTGTGGGCCCAATTGGGAAGTCTACTGTAAGAGCAGGGTTAAAACAGTAGCAAATTTTGTTGTTGTTTTGTTTTGGGTTTTCTTTGTTTGTTTTCTTTGTTTGTTTGGTTGGTTGGTTTTTGTTTGAGATAACCTCTAAAAGAAGTGGGGCTGTGAAAGCACGGCCTTTGCAAAGTATCCAAACTCTGTTGGTGCCATAACATTGGTCATAGATTGCCTCTGCAATGAAGCAAACTCCCACGAAGGTGGTTGTTCTCTTTCCATTGTCCAATGCTGTGAAAAAAAAAGAAAAGCACCATTAAAAGAATGCATTGCATGGGGGCATGACAGGGCATGTTGAACTAATTTTTAAGGTATTGGCCATATGGTCATTTCTATTTCAGAAAACTTGTGTTCAGCAGGATCCCAAGCACAGGCACAGACACAAAGAATGATAAATGAGCATCTGCTTGCTTAAAACCCAGTGTTTGACATAGTTTGTTTTCTTAAGAAATTAAAACACATCTTGGCAGTCTCCATCCCATTCCAGAAGGGACTACTATCTCTTCCTTTCACTTTGATTAAATGTTTGCTATGATAAAATACTTAGTAATATATATTTTTTTTAAAGTTAACCCATTCACAGAAGAGATTTATACCTTTGGGGACCTCTGTTAATTCTTTACTCCTTGTCCTGACATTTGAAGAGGCTTCTAAGTTTCACAAGAAACTTAGGTTACTTTAAGGAGAAGAGTTTTCCATTCAATTAAAGCCAATAAAAAAAAATTATCCTCTTGTCTTACATCATCCTAATGGACAACTGAAATGTCCAGAAGTACTGCCAAGAAATTGGTCATTAATCTCTGAAGTGGTGCAGGTGTGTTTCTTAACACAAAGGGCATCCTGTTTAAAAAGGCTAGAAATGCCACTGGTACACCAAACAGCTACAATATGCTTTGAGCTTCCTCCTTCAGCTGCCCTGTAAATGTCTCAGTGTGCACGGGTGGCTGTTTGTGTACCTTGCAGTTTCCCCACAGGTAGGCTCCAATCAGCAATAATTAAAAACAACATAGGCTAATCACATAGCACTCCCAAGGGTTTCTAATGTAACATGAAAAGCATATTGGAATGCACTAATGGTTTTTCTATTTTAAAAGGAAACTGATTATTTGGCCCAGCCCAGCAATATGAATATTCAGTGGGTAAGAAAGAATTTTGTGAATAAACAACGAGAAGTATTTCATTTGGCATCAGCAAGCAGAACACTGGAGAAGCAGCCATTTGCTGAAATATGGTATTTACGCTACTTTGACATTGCACTTTGTTTAAATACATTAAGATAATTTAACCACATCTGTAAGAAGCTGAAATGACTGCTGCTCAGCCTTTCCCTGTCTGCAAAATGTGTGGCTTTGTCCGCAGTATCAGAGGGAGGTCAGAGGGAGAGATGATGACTGTGTTGCCTATCTGGGTCTCTTGCATTTGGATACCTGAGAACCACAGAGATAGTGCAAAGACTTCTGCTGATTTCAGGCAGTGTTGTTTTGTGCCTTGGATGCAGCAGTTTGGTGTGAACCATTGGTGGAAGACAACAATGTTTACACCGAATCCACTTCTGATTTACTCTCACCATGAAATCAGTTAAGATCTGATGGACTGATAAAAGTTCTCTCTTTGAAGGCGTTACTTTCTGTCCATTCTACTCCATCTGAGCATGGTATTGTTTTAAAGAACAGGATGGATTTTAACATGGGGAAAGTCTGTGTACTAGGGTATTATTTATATTAGGAAATAATAGCTCTGACATTCCAGGGTGCATTACAAAAATCAAGTATTGAAATGGACAGGGTAAATTCTGCTTATGTAAAACATTCTAATAATTTTTTTTCCACCCAGAGATGTAAAAAAAAAATTAAAACCTGAACTCTGTATGTTAGCTTGCTATGTAAATAATATTATGGTGCTACCAGCAGGGTTACATTCTCCCTGTTCAAAGAAGGCCAACTCAACATGAGCCTATTTCTGCAGTCTTACAAAGATTGAGAAAAGATTGTCAGATATGAAACTTCCCTCAAATCTGATCTGCTTTAAAGCTCACATCTTTAAAGAAATGCTAAACAGACAACAAAAAGGAGTGGAGTGGAGCAGAGCAGTGCAACTGTTCAGTAAGACAGCTGCCTTCACAGTAAACTCTGCAAGTATATGATGTGGCTGGACTGTGAAATGACTCAAGCAAACCTATTTGACTGTGTATTGAAACACAGTGACAAACACACACAGAGCCAGATACCTCATCTCAGCCAAAGGATAGTAACTTCACAAACTGGACAGGTGTGGTTACAAGGCTCTACTTCCATCTCCTGCTTACACAGCGTGTGATGAGTGAGCAGGATTCATGCTAATTTCTGTAAATGGGCAAACTTAATGCTTACCAGATCAGGAAATGTCACTCAAATTCAGTGTTGTGTGAAAGCAGAATGTGAGGCACTGGAAACAGAGTATGTATCATAGGATGCTCCCAGCATCCACTGAGGAACGTGTATCCCATGGAAAACACAGCACAAAAATGAGGATGCAGGCAGAATCAGGTATGTAAGAGAAAGGGAGCAAGGAAAACCAGAGACATCCTGTGCACTGCCCACTTCACAGCCTTTATTAACTTTCCCTTTAGTTTCCTTTTCTAGCTAGAAACTTCTCATGCTTAGTTACCAGCTGAAGCAACATAGCAAAACATATGCGTAATTCATTCGTGCATATAGAGCTAATTACATGCTCCACTGGTTGGCTAAAGGAATTCACACATCCCACCAGCCAAATAGTTTTGGACCAAGGAGTTGAAAAGCTAAGGAGCTGTTATTACATTAGCTAAAATTTTCAGTAAAAGCATAACTGTGAGAGGAAAAAATACATATACAACTAGGAGAAGTTAGAATGCCCCTTAGAAATGAACCATCCGAGCAAGTTTGTTATAGATGATGTCCATATGGTATTTTGCAGACAGGTGTGAACTTGCTCTGTCTGCATTCAGAGCTGGTCGAGCACAAGGAAGTCTTGGGCAAGTGAGGTCATTAACTTTGGCTGTGCATGCTGTTAACAGAGCCACACAGCTCTCCAACTGGGGCACGGGGAAACCTTCTTTATGCCTGCCTGTGTAGCAGATATTCATATAGGAGCATCCGCCTTTGACACATCTTTGCAGAGAATGGTGCTTTGTGTAAGAAGAGCAACCAACTATTCACTGCCAGAGAGACCAAGAAGGAATTCAGACATGATCCTATTGCATGGAGCCTTACGATTGTCATTTGCCTAAATGGCCAATAATTGCATAAAGCCACAGCTAAGTGACCAGGTTAAGACTTTTTTGGGAAAACAAAGGTCTAAAAGTCAGCTATGAAATCCATATGCAGGCACTTCAAAAAAGACAGCTTGGTTTTCAGAGCAGACAAGCCTCACAGCACTTCCCATGACAAGTTGAGATGGTGCATCATTTATGAAAATCACCTTTAAGCTGTGTGGCTATGGATGCTGGGTAGCCTGCTGTAGACACCAGTGTTAGCACATGTTGGTGGCAAGCTGGTGTGGCAGTGAGTGGTACCTATAAGATGTCAGCCTGTGGGAGCCACATGAAGGAGTTGAAATTCTAACCTTGTTTCTCTGTGTCTGGCTGCCAGATTCTGACTTGGTTTTTGTCTCTTGTCTCCTCCTCCCCCACCTTCCATTTTAATTTCTTTCCACCCCATTCACCCCGCTGTGGTCTTTGACCTGCTCTTGTCCCTCCTGGTTTCTTCCTTGAGAACATGCTCTTGCAGGGAAAGGAAGACAGAGTGAAACATTAGACTGCATGTTACGATGATTAAAAGGCATGTAAGAAAACCAAGGCTGTCATTTTAATCTCTCACTAATGTTCATTGGCATGTCTTTGAGATAGGGTACTGTGCTGACAATAGTGATGGACAGGGTGTGAGATTGGCCCCTTGAACCCAGGGGCCTCCCAGGAATAGATCATGTCTAGACCTGGTTTGCATCAAGGGCCAAACCGGATAAGCTGATTAGCCAATTAGAAATAGTTCAGCCACTGGAGTAGAGCAACCAAAGAGAGATGAAACTGGAGGTCATGTGGATATCACAACTGATTAATAATCCCATGGTGATGTGGAACCTGGGAAGGGTTGGTGCTAAAGGGGGAGGAAGAGTCCCAAGTAAAAAACCAGGAGATGAACAGAAGATGTTTTGTGTGTGTGTGTGTTTTTCTCTCTAGAACCTGACCAAGAAGAAAGATAGAACATCAAGCCTAAATGTGGAGAACAGTGGCATTTGAGCCCCACCAAAATATTTCCACCATGTCCTTTAAATGTCATATGAAAAAGTCTCACTCTAGAGGTTTAATTTCCTATCTTTACCAGTGTATTGCTTTTTGTTGCTTTATTCCCATCAGTTCCTACTATATGTGGATACTAATAACACTAAATATGGTTTTCATCACGAAACTCCTAGAATTTTTCATTTTGGGCACCATTAGTCAGGGATTGTGTGAATCATAGGAGTTTAAAATTACTTACTTGGTACAATGTTGAAAGCCAAACAGAATCAATACAGAGGTGATAACTTTTAGTAAATGAAAGAAAGGGAAGGCACCACCTCTGCATCACTAGTGCCCTAAATCTAGATATTACCCAATTAAAAGTGATCAGACTACTGCTTGCTCCCTTGACTCCCAAAGCACAAAAGACCACAAACTTTCCTGTGGCGTGCCTGGCTGGCAGGGTAGCATTATCCATCTTCCTTGCCTTCCACACTGGGTAAGACATAGGAAAAAATTGTCCTGCACTGAGGGATATGATCCTCTGCATCTTGTGCTGACCCCCTGCTTGTTCAGTCCACCTGGAGAAAGGAAGGCATCAGGAGAGTGAAATAAGGGGGCCGTGTGTGTACCCATAGGTGGAAGCGGGTGTTGATATGCTGCCCTGTGTCTAACACCTCCCTACTGACACCAGCATTTCAGGGAGAGAGGGGAAAGATGTGGTATGCCCTGGTCAGCTGTAGCCCAGAGTGTGTCTTCCACCCAGGAACAGCAGAGGCATTCAGGAGCTGTCAAGCAAGACAATGTCAAACATCCCGAAGTGACAGAGAACAATGGGGTCCTGGTGCAGTGGAAATACCCATTTTGAACATGTAAGAACATCTGGGTTTTTGAAGAAAGGGCATGCCAAAAAGTTGCTTAAAGTCAAGACAGGGTGCACATGGATAACTCCCTTAAACTTCTTTGTTTTAAATATTGGCTTTCCCTCTTTGGGTCGTAGGCCAGAGTTGTGCATTCAGCTATCCAGACCTTTTGGAGAGGATACCCAAAGCTGTCTGTACCTGCAATTCACCTTAAACAAAGATGCATGCCTAAAGGCTTTCCAGGGTGGAGACCTCTTTCCCAAAAAACTCCTGGTGTGCTACTCTTCTGACCATCATGAAAGTTTTCCTAGTAATGCCTAATCTGCATCTTTCCTGCTACATTTATGACTTCTAGTTCTCATGCTGAAAGAACAGGTCATTTCCTTATTTTATGTAGAGGCTTTACTTACCTGAAGTTTATTTCATGCCTCTTCCACTGTTAAACAGCCTCCATGCAAAATTCTGCAATAAATTTTTTTCCAGTTGTCTGCACTATTATGTTTCTCCTGTCCTGCCTTCCTCCAAACACTCCATATCTTTTCAGAACAGTGCCCAAAACTGGACCATGTATTCCCCTTGAGGTGCTCCCAGTGCTGATAGAAGGTATCATTCAATATCTATTCCCACTCACATATCCCAGGATAATAGTTGACATTTTCGCAGGAGTATTACGCAGTTGGCTTAGCTGGCAACTCCTTCTGTGATTCACTGGAGTACCTCCCTGTCCTTTTCTTCAAATTTTCTAAAAACTGTTCCTTGTTATGAACTTAAGCTGATGATTATTCCTGCCTAAGTGTATGTGTCGTGTGTGTCCCTGTTGAATTGCATTCTATTTTTTTCAGAGCATCCAGTTTGGCAAGATCATTTTGAATTCTAATCCTGTCCTCTTTCAAACTCACAAGTAATTCCTGCCTGGTGTCATCTGTAAATTTAAACATTTGCAACATTCTGTCATAAGGTCATTAGCAAAAATATTCCACACTCATTCCAGGTGGTCTCTTACATTTCTGGGCGACATGTAATGTGTTGAAGCATTCCCATGACTGACAATTTCCTTCATTTGTGTTATTGCTGAGAACTTTGGTTCTGGGTTGTGTGGTCACCAAGGTTAAGAAAAACTCTTGCAAGTACATGAAATGAGCATTCCTTCTGTCATGGCATGCTACATCCCCTTTGCACTTAAGGACTCAAAAGAGATGTATGTCTTTCTAGTCTGAAGGAAATAGACTAAATTCTGCATAATTAGATAGGCATTTTTCTCCCTCATCTTCACTTACTCATAGTGGTGAGTTTCAAACCTCATTCTCAAGCTAAGACAAATCTGTTTTTATGTAATTTGCTTCCAGTTTAGTTTCCTGTGAGCAAATTTGTGGGTTGAAAGACAGAGTGGTGTCCTATGCACCAGTACCTACAAAAAAAAAAAAAAAAGAATGTTTGACTCTCACAAAAATTATTTTATTACCTATGAGATGATGTTTCAGGATGAGGACAAGGTGCATGAAGTAAAAACCATATGGTCAGCGTGTGTTCACACATACATCACAGCAAACTAAATGAAGACCTTAAAACTAGGAAGAATAAGACTATTTGTCACAGGGCCACAGAAGAAACAGAAGAAACAGAAGAAACAGAAGAAACAGAAGAGGATAGTACATCAGTCTTGGTTGTTAGCATAGTAATGAAAGAAGAATGGTGAAATCAGCATTTAATAAACATTGTGCATATTCTAACTGGGAGTTTTAATATAGGATCAAGCTTCACTGAAATAATAGACATGGTTGAACCACTCGTATGACTGGAATGTTAACAGGAAAAGATGCTGTTTGTTCAAGAAGAATGGACAGTGGAGAAAAAAAAGAGGTGTCACTTTGTAAGCCTTATATGTAAAAGCTTGTTCTGAAATCCAGAAGAGGGATGGACTTAGCCTTACTGAAAGTCTGCAAAGGTGGAAAGAGGATACCATTGTCAGAGTTTATTGGAGTCTATTAAAGGCCAACCATCCATGAAGATAAGATGTATGAGGATCTTTAGAAGTAACTAACAAAGACACCTGTAGCACAGGTCTTGTAGAAAGTGGAAGATTTTGCTGTATTTAGAGACATTTGTTGTAAAAAAAAATAATTTAGCAGCTTACAAACTCCCCAGCACCTTTATGGCATAGGCTTACCACACCTTTTGTTTGGACCCAGAAGACCCAGAAAGGAAGTAAAGGAAAAGGTCCTCTGGGTTTGAGTCGCAGCATGAGGGAGGAGCAGTGTAAGAAAAGAAAGATGGAAGACAATGTGAATGGGAGATACCATGAAAAGGTAGATTTCATGGATCTTGAAGATGCAAGTCAGAAGAAGAGAAGAAAAAACAATCCAAGGGGTTTCAGACCAGCAGACTTCAATAAATTTAGGAAACTGACATGTAATGTTTTGTGGGAAACCATCAACAAAAAAAGGACTTCGAGTGAGTTAGCAGTTCCACAAAGAAGCAGTGCTAAAGGCAGAAATGCGGATGCAGAAGAAAGACCAGAAATGGAAAAGACATTAACTGCTCTTCACTGACCTCAAAGACAAAAAAGAATCACAACAAGTAGAAAAAACCCATGTGTCTAAGGATGAATATGAACATAGCCATAGTCACTGCAATAGTGTTGTCAGGAAAATTAAAATTAAATTATCAAGAGACACCAAAGATAACAGAATTTAATCATTCACTAAAAGGAATATGGAGGAAGATGTCAATTCACTACTCTGTGAAGAGGGAAGACAATGGAGAGATTACAATGAGTAGATCAAACTGTATATAATTTTCGTTGTTGCTTTGTTGTTTGTTTGGGGTTTTTTTTCTCATTTGAAACTGTCAAATATGAGGTTGCCATTAACACAGTTAATAACAATGAAAACAAGGTAAGATTTAATGCTGGAGTAGGGAAAGAACACCCTTAGGAATATTTAGGAAAACAAGACTTTATGCAGAAAGGAAAAGACGTGCTACCATACATCTCAGCAAAACATCTGGTTCCAGAATGATCTGAAAAAGTTGAAGAAATAGTCTGAAAAAGGTGGATGGGATGATAAAGCGAGATCAAAGGATTAAGCTTAGGTAAACTCTGGAGATTGCAAACATAGAATATTTTATGATGCTAAAAATGCAGAAAGACATTTTGGTTAGAAAGAAGTCTTTGGAAATGGATTTGTGGGTTAGATGAACCTGAAACAGCAATGATAGGCTGGTGTGGAAAAAGCAAATAATCACATGGAACGTGTAAACAGGAATTCAAGCATACACACCATGAAAAGTGATATTGTGCTTTACTTAGTAGTGGGAAGGCCTTCACTGAAATATTATTCCTTAAGTTTAAGGCATGCACTTCCACAAAATGAAGAGCAAGAACTTCTGGAAATGTAGAAAATGTGGTCTATGAAAAAAAAAAAAAGGACTTTAAAAAATCAGTCTTGTTTAATGGAGAAAAGACTGAAGAAGAAATGCTAACATGCTCTCAATGTGTAGATGGCTGTTGTAGAGTCAAAGGGGATCTACTGTTTTAGTTGTACAGGCACAACAAATCTGTGGTTTTCCATTGCTACAAGAAAAGAAATTGAGGCATTCAAAAGACTTTCCCAGGAGCAAGTATATTTATAGGTTGCTTAAGAATGATGTGGAACAGCCATCTCAGAATTTCTTTAGGACCAATAAACAGATACCTTCATTAGGAATAGTACAGCTGATCTTGCTTTAGGACAGAGAGAAACACTCTATTACATTTTGGATCCCTCTCCCATTTGTAGCCATGTCAACCTGAATGATGTGGGAGACCTGGTGACAAAGGATGCAGAGAAGGTGGAGTTACTGAATGCCTTCTTTGCTTCAGTCTTCACTGCTAAGACCAGCCCTCAGGAATCCCTGACCCTGGTAAGTAACAGCGAAAGCCCAGAAGGAGGAAGTGTCTCCACTGGTCAATGAGGATTGGGTTAGAAATCACTTGCATAAACTCAACATGCACAAATCCATGGGTCCTGATGGGCTACACCCAAGAATGCTGAGGGAGCTGGCTGCTGTTGCTGCTTTACCACTCTCCATCATTTTTGAAAGATTATGGAGAACAGGTGAGCTGACTGGGGACTGGAGGAAAGCCAGTGTCACTCCAGTATTCAAAAAAGGCCAGAAGGAAGACCCTGGTAATTACAGACCAGTCAGCCTCACCTCCATCCCTGGAAAGGTAATAGAGAATCTCATTCTGGAGATCATATCTCAGCACATGGAAGAAAACGCTATCAACAGGCTGTCCTGCCATCCAGTGAGATCAGGATGGACTGGAGAGCTGAGCAAAGGCAAACCTAATGAAGTTCAGCAAGTATAAGTGTGGAGTCCTACACCTGGGGAGGAACACCACCATATACTGGTACAGGTTAGGGGTAAACCCGCTGGAAAGCAGCCCCATAGAGAGGGACTTTGGTGTCCTGGTGGACAATAAGTTATCCATGGAACAGCAATGTTCCCTTCTGGCCAAGAAGGCCAGTGGTATCCTGGGGTGCATAAAGAAGAGTGTAGCCATCAGGTTGAGGGAGGTTCTCCTCCCCCTCCACTCTGCACTAGTGAGACTACATTTGGAGTATTGTGTTCAGTTCTGGTCTCCCCAGTTCAAGAGGGACAGGGAAATACTAGAGAGAGTCCAACAGAGAGCTACAAAGAAGGTTAAGGGACTGGAACATCTTTCTTATTGAGGAAAGGTTGAGAGCCCAGGGACTGTTTAACTTGGAGGAGACTGAGAGGGGATCTTATTAATGTTTACAAGCATCTCAAGGGTGGGTGTCAAGTAGAAGGGGACAGTCTCCTTTCAATTGTGCCCTGTTATAGGATGAGAGGTAATGGTAACAAGCTGAAACACAGGAAATTCAACCTCAACATGAGGAAAAACTTCCTTACTGTGAGAGTGATGGAGCACTGAAACAGGCTCCCCAGAGAGGTTGTGGAGTCTTCTTCTCTAGAGACTTTCAAGAACCAGCTGGATATGTTCCTGTGTGGCCTGTCCTAGGTGTTCCTGCATTGGCAGGAGGGTTGGATTCAATGATCTCCAGAGGTCCCTTCCAACCCTTACTATTCTATGGTTCTATGAACCTGAACTTCTTGTGCGCGAACATCTCTGAATAGAGGGAATATATGAGACATCAGTCATGTGCCTGGGAAGGATCTTTGAAAGTCACCTGCTCCACCTCTGTGCCCCATGACGTCCAACTGGGGGCAGATATGTTAATAGAACTAGGAGAAGAACAACAACAAAGTGGTTTTTCTCACATTCAAATGTCCTGCCTGCCACATGGTTTCTCCAAGGTCATTCTTAATCCCCTGCTCTGTGTGTGGGTACCTACCTCATCATCCTTTCCTGATCAGGCCCTCTGCCTTCAGCTAGTCCATCCCCTGGCCACCTTGGTGGTGCAATATAACCCAAATCCTCAGGGCCCCTCTCTTTGCACTGTACTAGCCAGGCCACAAGATAATGTAGAGTCAGAAGGGAGCAGAATAAATAGGGCAGACAGCTGTTAGACAGCTGCATCAAGCTTTCTGACTGCTGTTATGTCTCCATTAGGTTTGTTTGTATATAGTGCTGTACAAAAAGGCTAACTGGTGGCACTTTGAAGAAGAATTTTTCTATTACTCATCTTCTTTCTTAACATGAGTTCCCCTTTATTTATTTAGCTTTCCACTCTCACTTGAGTTTGCAATAATTTAGTGCAGATGTTCTATCTTTCTGTAATTTATTAATACTAACTTGCTTTTCCCTCCCTTTTCTAGAAATGTTTTTCAAACATTCACACTTTGACAGGGTTTCTTCTCTTGCTTGCCTCCAAGCAAGGGAGCTGCAGGCTTGCAAGACAATGTGCTGGAGGTATCTAATGAGCTACATTACTGCAAGCAGTTAGAAGCATCAGATCACCTTTGGCCAAGGAAGGGAAGTGGTCAGTGAGCTCACACCAGCCGCCCTGCATGTACTGGAAACCTCTTACACTTAGCACAAGTCTAGAGCCATACAGACAAGACTCATGGAGTCAAGAGTAATTGGGATTAGGTGGGAGATGGGTAGCTTCTCTTTGGGATCCCCAGATGATGCATTTTCCCCTCTTTGAGGAGAAATGGACTTCTGGTTTTTGCACAGACAGTGAGAAAGTGACCATCTTCAAAAGTTCACTGAGGAGGCATCCAACCAATGATTCAGCCAGAACAAGCGGCAGCAAGGCGCAGAAGTGGCACTGCCCTATATGCCTCATTTCAGACAGAAGAACAGAATGACAGTGGGTCACCAAGCTTTTGCCTTGGTTATGTGTTTGCTCACGTCCTGAGGAAGAGACCCAAATGTCTCAGCCTAGGAGAACGATCCAGCACTTGCCATTCACTCTTGCACAAAGCACAAACACCACAGACAGTTCATTCAAAAGAATAATTGGAAGGAGAGGCTGCCCATATTATGATCTGATGTTTGTAACAGTGATGACAACTCCATTTTTTTGTCTGCCTACCATGGGAAGGTTCAACCCACGTGTCTTCCAATGCCTGGAGGGGAGCTCAGCTGCTGGGCCATAATCTAGTTTGTGTAGTAGACAGGAGACTGAGCCTGGAGAGTGAGAAGCCCTGGACCCCTTCATTTGCTCCATCACTGGGAATGTTTTGCATTAAATAGCTATTGTGATGAAGGCAGAGGTGGCAAGAAGAAAACAGGACAGAACTGAAGACACTATTTGGGATCTTCCAGCATTAGGCTGTCCACAGACAACCCACTGTCTGAAAGATATCAACAACATTAGGAATACAAGTTAGTAATTTTCAACTCTTCCAGCAAGGTAAGTGCAATTCTTTGAGTGTCTCTCTAATGATGGAGATGGAAAAGCAACTGTTTAAGAGAGGTTTCCATGGAAGAACAAGGTGGCCACCAGAAGGTGGATTCTACCCCAAGTTTTTGCTAGACACCTGTAAGACAACAGCTGAGTAGCAGAAGTGATTTGAGTCCATCAGTTGCTGGTTCTTCAACTCTCTGACTGTGTAAATGGTGGTGAATGGCACTCCATGGAGACCAATGGCATATATAGCACCATCTGTGCTTGCAGTCTGCGCAACATCAACCCACAGTATCCAACACACCCAAAAGCTTAAGGAAAGAATGTTGTTTCCATGACCCCAGAACACTACAAATATATCCTGGACCTATTGAATGCATCAAGAGGGCTCAAAATAGCATTTTCCAAGATGTTTTTAACACTCAGTAAGTTCTTTGGATGTGGTTCGGTCTGGGTAAAGCAATCCTCTATGCCTTCTACTGGGTTTTCAGAAGAGATCTCCAAAACATTGATGCTACCAAGGATGTCTAGGCCAAAAGAGAATTAGAATCCAGATAGGATAGGAGACAACATCTTTCCATTCCTTTGTCCTTACCTGTTCCTCCCCACACAATGTTGACATTTGCAGGAGCAGTCCAGCATGATAAATCAGCTCCAAGAGTGGAAAGTATTTCCAAACGTGCAAGATCAAATCATTAGGATAGAAGAAACTGGAAGGTACGGGAGTTTTTTTCTTTTTAATCGTCAGAACAATTGGAATGGGTAATGCTGGCAAATGAGATTGCTCATCCTTTGCTCTTGCTGCAGTCACACATTTTATGGTTGGCCAGGCTGAGACCTGGAACCATGAGCACTAGTCTGCACCCATCTCTACCATTTGTCTGAGCAAAGGAGCCCTTCAGCCTGCTGCCAGGAGGTAATACATTTCTGGATATGCATGGTTCCACTTGTTCTGACTATAATGTGGTGATCAAAATGCTACAAAAGCCATGGTGAAAAAGGAGGAGAAAAATTCAGAAGAGTGCAACATCAGTGCCTCATCACCAGGTACATCGTGGTCCTTTGCAAAGGAAAATCACATTCTCTGACTGCAATGTCAGGGAGACAAACCAGAACAGACTAGCAGCAACAAAAGGCATTTTTCAGAATGCTATATTCCCTTTCTCCACTTTCTCCATGCAGTTGCTTCACTACACCCTGGTTAATATAGTTATCAACCCTCTTTCAACCATCATTCTCATCCTCTTTCTCCCCGCCACACATACTACCCTTTTCTCCAAATTTTGTCTGTGGCCAGTGCCTTCTCCCTTAACTGACTGTGTGCTGTGGAATGTGGGCTCCTAACAACATGAGGTCCCTTTGTTTGACTAACTCTACAGTGAAACTTTCACTTGGTGGATATAGACCTGTAGTTATAGACCAAGATGTCTGCATTTTTATTCCAGCATCCTTGTTTGTGCTCTATTCACATAAGATTATCTCATATATGCAGAAGGAGAAAAGCTTCTGGATTTTTCTGGACATGGTCTCTGCTGTACCACCTGCTTGCAGGGCACTGACAAATGTCATCCATGACACAGGGAAGTCTTGCAGCTTTCCAACATTGCCTGCTGACTCTGTGACCTGTCTCTTCTTCACTGTATGAAGCCAGCGACTTCAGCCCAAATCCCCAGCCTCTCTGCAGGATGTGTGCCCCATGGAAAGTGGAGGTCCCCAGCCCCACTTGTTGTCTACTAGTGTATCTTCACCAAGGTCAGCAGAGTGACACACTTACACAGTCACTATGAGTGTGGCATTGTGGGGCAGGGATGATAAAGTAAATGACAGGAGGAAAATTTGAGTGACAGTGATATCCATTTTGCCTCTTCCACAGAAACGCTAGCAGACAATTAAATATATATTCCAGAGCATTTTGCTCATCTCTGTCCCAGCTCATTTCTTATCCTTACAAAGGCTGGTAGCAAGCCCAAATTGGCCTAACAGCCCATTAGGATTCAATCTGCTCCAAGCTGCCCACTGTGCAAAAGAAGATTTGAAAGCTCAGATAATACTTTGCTGCCAAGAGTTCAGCTCCATTCTCTGGCTCTGCGGGGTGTGGTGTCAAGGGTGTGATGCCACACTCAGGACTGGTCAAATATGATATACAGTGGCACAAAACCTAGACCAACAGGGAAGTGGTGCTGATCCTGCACTGATAAACAACTTCTGTGCTTTGGAGTTTATTGTGGGAAAAACAGCACTGACTTGCTTATGGAGCTGGTTGTTTTAAAATGATGGTTTGAAACGTGGGTAGTTTAGGGGGAAACATGACGAAGAAAAAGGAAAGGTGGGTTTTTTGTGCAAAGAAAGTCAGAGAATGAAGAAATAATACAAGCGATTTCACAAAAAAAAAAAAAAAGCAGCAGCAAGATGTTTTATAAATTGCTAGGGATAAATCTGTCTCCACACTTGGAAGGGAAAACAGATAACAGGAAACAGAGAACAAGAAAACATGTAAATAAAGGATCTGGGTAACATCACTGAGTTGTATAATGCCCCTACAGGACTCCCAGTAAAGCCTACTGAAACCAATGGGTGATTTTCCACTGACCTCAGTGGACCCAGGTCCTGTTTCCCCCCAAACTGTGTCCTCCTAGGTAGAGGTAATCTGATGCTGTAGGAGCTTCCACATGTTTGAGAAATGAGAAGCAATGCAGAGAGCAAGGGATTTCAGATACCTGAATTGGCCTTCTAGTTTACCAGGCAATGTAATATTTGGTTAGATAGCAGTGTCTTCTTGGAGAAGACTCTATCCGCCTCCATCTGCAACTGCTTTATGAATTTCTGCAAGTGTCTGAAATGCTGCTCCAAGATCCAAAGTAATGCTTTGAGAGATTTGGCCTTCATCTTTCCTGCAGAGCATGTCTGTACAGATAGACAGCACAAGAACATTTTAATCAGAAGTGGGCATTATTCTTTGTGACCATTTCTCTCTTCACTTTTGAGATAGGTGGGATCAGGGAAGTGTCTGCTTACATGTCCAGATCTCAGGATTAAAAGCTCTAACTCCCAGGAACATATAATCAAATCTTAGTTAGTCCCACAGGACACCAAAGACTTACAGGGAGGTAAGGAAAATAGAAAGGATTTAGAAACTATACTCCAGCTTGTTCCATGTGGTCATGATGGATTAGACCCAAATTTTCCTAAGAATGCCAGCCTGGCCTGATTGTACTTGGCCTAATACTTCCTTTTCTGATAATTATCCTGTGTTGGGGGAGCAGTTGCACTTTGTAGAGATAAAATTCCAACTGTTATACAATCCATTGTAATCACTCATGTATACAACACTGTAAATTTATATCATGAACTGCAACAGCAGGCCCTTACCTAGGGGATTTTGGTGTCACAGCTAGGGTACGATAAAAAGTATCGACAAGAGGAAACATGTACAGTGAGGTGTGGCTGTGAATAGCTTTTTACATTACAAAATGGGTAAACATTATTTATGATGTAAGCAGGATGCAATTTAAATAGTTACAATCAGATCCTCTGAAGTACTTGATCTATCTTTGAAGATGTGGGTCTCACTGATTATTCAGAGTGAAATATATCTAGTGCAGCAAGCTGTTTTTTTCTTTATCGTCTTTTCTGCATCATTTAGGCAATGAAAGAAAAATCCGAAGATCTGGGCTTCCTAAGATCCCAGAGTTGCCATCTGAACTGGCAGAAGCACAAAAAGGAGACTGAAGCTGCCTGGATGCTGCAACTTAATTAGGGATGAAAAAATCAACCTTGCCTGAAAAGTCAAGAAAATACCATATTCAGTTGTGCTTAGGATGTTTTTGTTTTTGTTCTTGCTGAATAAGAGCCAGTAATAGGGAAGGCAAGGAGAAGACAAAGAGGGCCATTAAAGCCATGTAGAAGAAGTTATCTCATAACGGAACTAACAATAATGAAGGCACTGCTTTGTTTTCTTTTGCAAATATCTCTGACTGCCTTCACATGACAAACCCATGCGTCTGTTTCACCTACACAGGTAATGCTCTCACACCATCATCTGTATCTAACTGTCACCATGATGGATAGACATCAAGTCCTACTGTACTGCTGATCCCCCAAAGCCCTTAAGCAATCTGATATTGATAACAGTGCAAGGCTAATCACTTAATAATAGGACTCCTTGCAAACCAGACACCTCTACCACACGCTGTGGGAGGAGAAGATGCTTTGCATACATCATCCTGTCAGCTGAGTTTATTATTCTTGCATTCAAGATAAACTGCAGCAGCCAAATGCTGGCCTGTATAAATTCCATCCTCAGGAGTCCAGCAGGCACTGGGCTCCTCATTAAACACCACACACACATGCATAAATCCAACCGGGTAAATAATACGACATCTTCTTATTCCCAGAAGATCTTTTAAGAGCTGATGTTTTCTTTGTTACCTGGGGTGGTCCTCAGACCAGCTGTATAAACCAGGGATAAGGAGTGAGCACATGGGCTATACAGAGACAACAGGCAGGAGAGACTTCTGGCCACATGCAGACCTTGCTGCTTTGTGCTAATAAAGCTTTGTTGTATGGCATTTAAACAGACACCAGACAAGCAAGCTCTGGGCTTCGGAGTCTTTATCTCTTCTGTTTACCACTCCCCAGGATTCACCACTATATGTTACACAAAAAAATGCAGGCATCTGAGAGGCACAGAAAGGATATAAAACCTTCAGAGCTCAAGCCAATGTCTTCTTAATGGGTTTGCTGAAGAAAATAATTTGTTCCTGTAAAAGTCCATTTCTCCTGTATTGGTCTCTATTGGGATGATGAACTAGTTGAATCATAGGTTGGGCTAGGAGCGTTCTCTCCTACATTTCTTGCAGAGAGGATCCTAGGACTGAACACAAGTAAATCCTTTCAGTCCTCTTTAGCCTCTAAGTCGTTCTGCTTAGGTTGTGCAAATAGAGCTGCTGACTTGGCATTGTGAGTATTTATCATACTCCCAAGAAGTGGAAAAGAAAGAAATCTTTCCACAAAAGTTTCTTATTATTGGAGAAAATAACAAACATAAGAAAAAGTCTAGCGGGATAACGCTGTCTTCAGGGACATCCCTGTAGACTTGAGACAGAAGTGACATCCTCTGGCACTGACTGAAGTGGGTTCTAAGGCTGTATTAACAGTAGGTCCAAGTCCATGGTCCAGGAAGAGTCTGGCTGCCCAGTTCACTTCCTAGGGTTTAAGAGCAAGATTTGTTTCCCTCACAGGAAACTGTCTTCAACAGCAACAAGGACCAGCACATGGACAATGTACATATCCACTACAATAGGTCCTGGTATGGCTTTTAAGGAATAAAATATTTTCAGGTTACCAGTGTTGACTCACACTCCACGTTAAAGGAGACTGAGGAACCTCCCACCTCATGCTTGTCTCTGACAGTCCTGTGGCTTCCTGGTCCAGCATGTGAGAAATCACTGATGCACTCCTATGGTCTCTTCCACACCTTTTCAGAACTCTTTCTTACTGCCACAGAGAAGATAAGATTTCTGTTCCTCATTTTCCCAAGAGCCAAGCCTAATGTCTCTGTTGAGACATTGTCTGGATGCACAAATGAACCAATCCCTAAGAGATCAGTATCTTTTAACACTGTTAAAAAATTAAAACCAAACCAGTTTCAAGGATGCTGAGCTATGGGAGCAGAAGGTGGTGTTTTCTCTCCCCAAAGCCATAAGCAACAAAGCTGACTCCAGAGATAATCCCTGGAAAAAATGAGTTTTTTCTGTGCATCCTCCCCCAAGTTTCCAAGCTCAGAGTTCTCAGGAATTAAAGTTCTCTACAGTTACTGAAACAAATTTCTATTTTCTGTCTCTTTGACAGGGTCATCGTAAATAAAACATCTTCATGAAAGGGGCTGACTCACTCAAACAGAAGTAAAGTGAAACTGAAACTGCAAAGTTCCCCTGGTTAAAGTGAGAGCAGCATGGCGATGATGTGCCAGACTTTGAAGTACTTGAAACTGGGAGAGAGATGTGTCTCATTACAAGAGAAAAATAGAGCATCTAAGCAAGATGAGGGAAGAAGGTCTTTAAAACTTCTTATATTCCCTTAGATCAGCCCTTTCCCTGCACTCCTCCTCCCCCCACCCTGCCATTCCTTCATAAAGGACCACTTTTTATTTCTGAACAGCTGAGATTTGGCCTGATGTGCCAACAGAAAGTAAAATGCCTGGGTTTATGCACTGACTACTTCTTTACTCAAGTTGTATTCTGCAGTCCTAGAAAGAGGCCTGAAAGGAAATTAGATTTCTGTCAGAGTCCAACAACAGGAGGAAAATGAATCAATGACTCTGCTAAGGGCTGACAGCAGGATGCTGTGTTCAGGGGATACCTTGGAGGCTGCTCCACAGCTTTGAACATCTGTCATTCTGCTCCTGGCCAGAGAACAGAGCTATGGAAAATGCTTCCTTAACCATACCCTAGATGAGCTGGAAAATCAAACTAATGCTGGTTTGATTTTCCACGAGAACCTAGAAAATCTGATCCCAAGCCCCATAGCATGTTCGAGCCTATGCTATTTTGTAATACCACTTTTGGCAGCACATCGGGTGAATGGCAGATTCCACGCAGCGTCTCATTCTGCTTATAACTTCCAAGTCATGGATGTCACGGGCACGCTCCCTGTCTCAGCTTTTCAGTTGTATGGTGATCCCACAATTTACATCTTCATTTTTGCTTCTATGTATGAGCAGCTGTGTGACTAGATCTACTAGTGCTTGCAGCTATCCTCACCTATACATACACACAAATTTCTATATTCTCAGGAAAATGCAAGGGCACCTTCCACAATCTGATCCTCAGCATCTCTCTATCACCCAAAAATGCTGAAAAGGCTGTGTATGTGGCTGTAAGATAGTCTGAAAAATGCAGCAGTAGTCCACTACTTCTGATTTGGCAATACCAGGTGTAAGCAGCTGGTTGTCTCTCTCTTCAGTTCCTGATTCCTCAGCAAGTAAATAAATTCTTGTACTTCTGTGGCCTCAGTGCAATGACTGCAGAGGAAGAGTCACCCATGTCTGTGGGACCCTACCAGCTCATCTTAGCCTGAGTACCCTGACTGCCATTTTAAACATCCCCTGCTGAGTTTTTATGACTGAGAAAAGAAGCAGTAAGGGGTTTTTTTGCCTTCATGGTACTCAGCTCTTCTCCATAACCTTTAGTTCCTCTGTTTCCACAGCCTCTGTTAAGGGCTGTCACTTACCTGGAACAGACAGACCCCTGACACCAAGAACAAACTCATTCCAGCCATCCTGGAGGGTACCTTCCTAGAACCACTCTGAGCAGTGTCTAGGAGCAAGCAAATGCATCGAACAAACACAACTTCAGACTAGTTTATTATTTTTGACCCATTGCACAGAGGCTGGAAGCAGGATAAAACCCAGACCTAGAAGGAGGAGTGCTTTGCAGTCATACACGCACTGCTCAGGAACACCCCCCCCCCCCCCCCCCCCCCCCGCGCGGGGTGCCCGAGGAGAAAACACAGTTAGTGTGTTTTGGCGTGTGTTTGTTTGTATGAAGAGGGGGCGCCACTACACCAGGGATA
>JANIJG010020514.1:79405-94534 GCA_024611175.1 Megaceryle torquata
CCGGCAAGCAGGTAAAACCCCTAACCAGGAAGGGGGGTTCTTTGCCGCCCAACCCGCCCTCCTCAGCAACCCCCCCCCCCCCCCCCCCAAGCTGTGGTGTGTTCACAGAAGAATAATGAAGTTTTCCTGTCTGGGCACTGGTATTTGGTGAAAGGCAAGTCCTGACTCCAGACAGATGTTTTACCCATCTCTGCACAGCCCTATGGTAGTGTGCCACAGACACCTTAGCCCTTGGCACCATTACAATGTCCTTGGGGTGTTCAGAGCACCACAGATACCCCACTGCCCCACTCTTACCTCCAGAGGGAGGTGGCCTGTTTGCTGTCTGCCACCCACTGCACATCCGCACGCCTTTCCCAGGGTGGCATTTGTTGGCTTTGCCTCTCAGTGTGTAATGTCTTGTAAATGAGTCACTGCCCCTGGGAGACTGTGGTTTGTGCCCTGACCTCAGGACCTCCAGTACCTTCTCAGAGTGGGAGCAAGATGCTGGGAGCCGGGAAACACCCCTACCTTCTTCTCTACACAGGGGACTTCCTTCAGGTAGAACATGCCACCTATCAATACACCCATGAGAACCAAGCAATCCCTTGGTCAACCTATCCAAGACAGACAGCAGGAACTTAAAGTGCTTTCTCACCTCTATGGGTGAAGTCTGCTTGCCTTTCATCCCATGTGTGGGGAGAAGGTTTCAGGCAGTGCACGTCAGGGCAAATTTTATTTTGCTTCTCTAGTATTGTCCCAGACAATGATGAGAAGCACATCTGCTAAATGTGTGGGTGTAGTTGTTTATTTGAAGGAGTGATTCTTTTTTATTTGACCACAGTTCTTTTTAAAAAACATTTTAAAAAATCTCTTGTCCTTATGAGTAATAAATATGTGATAACAGTTTCAAGACACCAGTCTGGGATCTCTGTCCTTTCTGATAGGTGCTTTATATAACCTTTATGTATTCAACCTAATATGTATAATCTAATACAATCAAATATGTATTCACAACATATATTCAAAATGACATTGATCTTTCTTCATGTCAATATTAAATTCTACTTTTCTGTTTTCCAAAATGAGCCAGTGAATAAATAATGGATGGTTGAAATCCTAAAGTATTATTTTTAGAGCATTTTAAAAGCTATTATAATTCATATTACAGCAGGAGAGAAGCATCTGCAGCTGTAATAGACAAAATTCCAGTCAAATACACCCCACAATGTTGGGGAGGTAATAACCAGTTATTTAGGTAGACTAAAGCTTCACCCAAAGTGCAAAGCCTGCTCACAGGATGAAGCTGTAATGGCAGCACTTTGTGATGAACTTGACCTCTCCTAAACAGTTCCTTCAGTTGCTTGCTATTTGTTTGCTTATTTTCAAAGGTTCATGAAAATAATTTTTAGCTTGGTACACTGATGGAACAAGGTTCATGCAATTATGATGCTCAGCAATGCTACATCCTCCCAACTTCTGAACTCATCAGTAAAGGAACAGGAACTTCAAGAGATCTTGAATTTCTCCCTGCTTTGTAAAAGAGAGAGAGAATAAAATTGATCATCTTTCTCAATGTAAAGGAGGAGAGGCTTACCAAGACAACTCTGGGAGGAGTTTGGACATATTGTTAAATATCAAATAGTCCACTGTGAACAGAGACACGAGAGAGAGAATAATAAATTCTGCTGCTTACAAAATTACTTGACCGTGGTGTTATCACTTGCAATGCCTGTCTTCAAGTTTCAGTGCTCTGTGGAATCACCCTGTTGTCTTCTAGCACCCACCTCAAAACACTGAAGGTGGAAGAGCTGCTGAAAGACCACATGAAGGTCGCCACATGCAAAAGACACCTGTCTTCAGCTCCTAAATTTATCGTGGGCTCTTTGCACCACCTCAGCACACAGATATTTCTCTTCCTGCTTCTGCTCTTCATCATTCTGATATGAGGTAATACGAGATAAATCTGCTTCCCACCCTATAAGAGGCTTACCAAGACAAGTGCTTTTTCTTTGTGGGTTTGGGAGCAGGAAAGAATAGCTAAATATTGTCGTTGAGGCTACAGAGCAAAATGGGAGACAGACTGCAAAAGGAATGCTAAGGAGACAGTGGGTCTCAGGTGTACCTGCCCCCTGCCCTGGGAGGGAGACACTGAGCAGAGTCAAAAGGCATGGTGGCCTTACAAGGAGATGGACCATTAAGGAGAGGTTGGGGCTTCTGGGGTGCTTTGGTTCTTTCTTTTCAGTTAGTCACCAACCAACAGCTAGCATGGCGAGCTGTTCTCCCCCAGCTGCTAAGTAAACACATGTGAGAGAACAACAGGGATGTGTTTATTGTACGTGGCCAAGTACAGTAGACTTCAGAGGATAAAAATACCCAGTGGAAAAACACATGGGCTTAAGTAAAACTTTAACCATCAGGGGCTGCCTAGCCAGCAACATGTGTATCCTTCACAGGCTCTCCTGCTTGTGGAGAGCTTTGAAGTTCCATAGGAAAACTGCAGCTCTTTTTCATTAGTGGCTTCTCCACCCAGCCCCTGACAATTACACCATAGTTCTGCTTCAGATTATAAATTCATTCAATGCAGAAAGGCAAAAGAGAATATGGACAGATCATTATGCAGGGAGAGCCACTGACATCCCTGCACAATCTCCTCCAGACTTCATCGGGTTCCTGTACACTGGGGGCTCTTGCTAAGAAAAATTTAGCCCAGAGCAGAGATCAGCCAAAGACATTACCATCCTTCCAGCCCAGAAGGACCCAGAGAAAGGGGAATGCTAGCAGGTGATGCACAGCATTGTGCAGCCTGAAGGTACTGCTGCACAATTTCTGAGCTCTCCCTCATAATGGGCAGCACGGCAAAGCCCCAGCACTCACCTTGGAGTTTGGGCGGGAGTAGCAGAGTGAAGGCAACGGCTACAGCCCAGAGTCACTCTGGGCCAGGGCTCCCACTGGCATTACTGAAATGAATGGAATTGCACCCGCTGAATTACACCCACTGAAACTGCATTGGATTGAGGCCCTGGTTGAACAAAACACTTAAGCACGTGCTTAAATTTAAGCACATGAGCAAACAAATTCAGGGCAAATACTTATATGCTTGAGTGCTTTGCCAGGTAAGTTCTGTTCTCAGCAGCACACACCTGGAGAGAGGTGGTGCCATTTTTTACATGGTCATTTTTCTGACTATATCCAAGTGAGAAAGGAAACTTTCCACTGGCTGTGGGCCAACAAGCACTTCAGGTATGTGTCAGGCCTTTAAAAAAAAGGGGTTTTTTTAATCTTATCTGTCTCATTATCACCCTGACATTTGCTTTGGCTTTGAGTTTAATTACCTCTTGAATTGAACAAAGGTTCAGATAGGGCTGAGATAATAAGAAGTCAGTAAAGCTGATGTATATAGGAAATAGGGCCTCCCTGAAGGTGTTAGCCCATGCAAGCTGACCCCCAGTTATGAGAAAGAAAAGCCGATAAGGGAGAAACTATTAATCAATCATCCAGGAAACCTGGGGATGTGTAAAGAGGTGTCTGATGTTTGCATCCTACTTGCCACCTGGGCTGGTACAAATACAGCAGACCCCACTTAGATAAATACCTGTGCATCAGAGCACAACCAAGCAAACAATGGGAAACTCTGGAGAAAAAAAAATAATAAACGAATAAACAAGGGAAATAAATATATCACCATGAAAGTCAATATTCAGGGTAGAAAATTGCACAATAGAAAGGATACATTACTGGTCACCAGAAGCAGAGATCAAGACCCCCCATAATACTCCAGGTGCTTTGTACACAAAGTAATTAAGTCTCAGTCTCATAGACATTTTAGTCCAACTAGACAAAAACGAGGAGGGGGAAGTAAGCACAGACACGTGCTAACATCATGTGTGAGCAGCAAGGGCTGGGAATAGGGTTAAGAGATTGTAATTCTGGGTGCCACATGAATAAATGTAGGCCAGGCTTGCAGCTACACAGAGCACATCTACACTAGTGGTCTCTTAAGGAGACCCTACTGTTGTATGACAGTTTTCATTCCATATTTTGGAGGTTCCCTGACCCAAGAGGTTACAAAACCCAGTTTTTCAGGAGCTTTTATTTGCCTGTTTCTGGAGCAGGTTCCTGATGGCTAAACAGAAGGAATGGGTGACTAGGAACTACAACAGCAGAAAATGCCGTAGTTCAAATCATGACACTGGACCCAAAGGCTAAGACTGAACATTTTCAAAAAGCTCTTTGCTAGAACTGATAAAGAGATAAGTAGAGCCCTCAGCAAATCAGAGGCTGAACTGTTACTCCAAAGTGCTACCCGTGTACAACATTCCCACTATGATGTGAGCACAAAGCAAGGTTATGGTGCCCATTCAAAATCCACACCTGAATGAGAAAATGTAATTTTGAGACTGCAGTTTGCAAAAATCCTCATGCTATTTTTGTATTGACTCTTTTAAACAAATGAAACAGAAACACCGTCTTGTCAAAATAAAACAGTAATTTAATTTTGATTTCATCAGCTGGACCAATGTCATAGCATGCTTTAGAGTCAAAACAGTAAGGCTATTATGCCATGACTCCTCATAATATTATGGCATGGCAATTTAATACACAAAACTTTAAGACACTTATACTGGGTTATAAAAGTGAAATGTTTCAATAATATGGAAAGTCTTGTACGTTCTGTGAGAACTGACACCTTCCTGCAGATTGTATCCAGGATATCAAAGCACTGTTTTCCCATGGTGGGGCACTTGATGGCCAACAATAACCAGGTCTGACTGGCACAGGTCTCCAGCAACTCCATGGGGAGTAAGAGTGGTGGAGCCATGATTTCCACTGGTATCTGCTTCCTCACAGGACATACAGTCCCCAGATAGACATCATGTGTAGCCCTTGCTTTTCACATCCAAGATACAGATGCATCTCAGAAGATCTTTAAGTGGGGCAGTAAAGCTTGGGCAGGGCCTTGCTCATCTGTTTTTCTGTGAATTCTGATGTACTTATATTTTCTTTAGGGAAAACCTGTCAGAGTCCAGAGCTAGATTGGAAGATAGAAGCTTCTCCCAAAAGCCTGTCAGTTCTCCTTGGCTGAGAAAGGATAGCCCCTAGCATCACTACAGGGTCACATGCAGAACTGAAATGGAAAACAGCAGAACCTGCTGATTCAGGTAATACTAATACCCATTCCTCTACTACACAGTTGTGGAGTTTGCTCCTACTGGCACTACACTGTATGCTATCTCCTGGATGGCAGGAACATTTCACTGCCCCACTTTTGTGCAAAGACCCATACAGACATGTTGTAAAAAGCATGTGCTTTAAAACAATTTACAGTGTCATGACTTAGACCATCATGAGGCACAAAAGTTGAAGTCTCTGTTTCCTGTGGACTTGTTACATGACAGAAGTGTTTTACAGTAAGTGGGCCAATCTAACAGGTAAAAGAAATGCAGAAAGCATCAAGAGAGATGTTCACCTGCAAGAATAACAGTATGTGTTGAACAAAGTTCTCAGCAAACAATATTACTCTGAAGTACCAGAAAAAATGGCTTATTCTTTCTAGAAGATGCAGTAAAGGATGAGTCTTAAGGAAGGACAGGGATAATTGTCCTCCAGATATATCCCTTTTCACCTTGCAGCTGAGCTAGGAAAAGCTGCTATTACCAGAAGTGCCCTGAGCACGAGCAGAGATGATACTTGGATGTAAGGGACATGTTACATTATTGTGAGTCTTTGGGTAATTCTGCTGTTCCAGCTTAATAACAGCATTTATGATTATATTTATTTGAATGGACTAGGTCTCCCCTTTCTGAAACAATATCTGGAAAACAGGAACACACCTCAAAGTGGGGACAGATTTAGAAGAGCTCTATGCTGGTGAGGACACAGGATTGTTTCCTCCACCCACTGACTCTTGACAGCTCTTCCACTTGAAGTTGGAGAATGAGAGAATGAAGCACAATAGAAGCAACAAGTAAAATATACTTTTAAGAAGGAATATCTTAAAAAAGGGGATCCAAAAGACTGGAAGAGACAGGAAACCTTTCTGGAAGAGCTTTGCCATCTACCAAGGACATGGACTAAAATCTAAGGACTTCCAAAACCAGTAAGGTCCCTATGGGAACAGAAAAATCACTTCTGAGTGATTGCCATTCAGCCTGGGTCTGTTTGCTATTTGCACTTTTGGTGTATCAGTGTCTGTAGAGCTTGTGCTCCTTGCCTTAGTGGAAGGGTGTTCTAAAAGAGAAATGAGAGCTGCCCTATGTACATTCTGAAGACTATTTTACAGCTTGCCAAATCTAATCCCTTGGGCTGTAGACTATTCCTGGTCATCTTATTTATTGGGACAAACTCAGGAAGATGGTGTAAGTTGACTGAGTTACTCTGGCAGCAACATCCCATTGCCAGATGACATTTTCTGGGGTAGGACACTAGGGCTGATGGTGCCAGAGACCACTTGTCCTTTGTGGCAGGAAGAGATCAAAGGTCCTTGGGAAAGATGTAAAGGAACTGATCTGCTTTGCATGTCAGAAAGGGACTAGATGCCTTCTTGTCATCTCTTGCTATTTTCTATGGTTGTCAAAAGTTATTAGGTATGTAAGATCATGCTGGAGACTTGTTTAACCCAGTAATAATTTTCTACCTGGTAGGAAACACTTAGGGAAAGCATATTAGCCATAGACCAGAAAAAAATCATCTTTCCATTCAAATATTCTTCCAGCTTTCAGCAAATGGAAGCAAAGGACTTTCCTTAGTTGGGTGCTGCAGAAAACACCCTGTGTTGTTTATCCCCAAGTGTCTCCTGACCTTCTCTGAACCTTCTTCCCTCAGTGATTCCCCACTGTAAGCTCTATCTCAGGCTGAGATGACTCTTGCAGCATACCAGAAGAGCAATGAAGGCTGTACAGTTCTGCCCTACAGAAACTTGTGGGATCCTCCCAGGTCCTATGGTGCCATCACAGTGCCACCTCCCTGTAAGGAGCCACCATTCCTTGCTGCCTTCATTCTCTTTTGTAGGCAAAAAAAAAGTTGGGGAGGAGGGGGAAGGAAATGGCTTCCTCACCTGTTTGCTTCCTCTCTCCAACTATGAGACATCAACCATCCATCCCCACCCAACCTCAATATTTGAGATGTGATTTTCATTAGGAGTACTGTTTCCCAGCACTTTGGGGTTTTTTGTTTGTTTGTTTGCTGTGCTTTGTTTCTTATGCCTCATGTACTCTGCACAGTAAAATTAAAAAACCCACAAAACAACAAAAGGAGAATGGGACAATGTGCCCAAACCTCTGGCTTTTCCATTCCCTAACTCCTTGCAGTGTTACCAGATGTCCCACTGCAGCCTCCTGGCTGGTAGTTCTTGGCATGACTGATGTCCCCCACTCCAGCCTACTTCAGGTATGGCTCAATTGCTGTCTCTCAAGACATAGGGATACGAGGTCTCTTAATTTCCAATGTGGAGGTAATATTTTAATGAGTAATATAATGAAGACAAAGGAGCAGGAGGCAGTTTTACCAAAGACCTTCTCCATCAGACTGAATTGCTCTTAAAAAGCACTGCATTACTAAAAGCTTTTGCAGGCCTGCCACATGTAAGCCAAGGAAAATGGCTCATATTCAGTCCTTTAGGATGGATCCACATCCAAACAACGTTTGTCCAAGCAGGTAGGTAGGAGAAATTTCTCATGGCTTCAGAGGACTTAGAATTAGGCACTTCATTACAGTATTGCTGAACCCTAAGCAGAAATGGGAGCAATGGTCTCGGGCTGCTCTTCGAGCTGACCTTCCCTGATATAAGTCACATGCAGCTGCTCTTAGTTGTGTAAACTGCAGATTAACTACTGGTGGTAAGGGTATCCTTCTTTTCTGGTCACCTACACTGAACAACACCAACTGTTTCCTGCAGTGTGGCCATAATGTTCACATTCCCACTGATGGAAATTCAGGCCAAAAAGCTATGAAGTTTATTTAATCTTTTTTATTTCCCACCACTTTTGTTTTTCTGCATGTTGTTTGGCCTGGCTGCTGTCTGACTTGCAGGTTGAGTAATGCTGCTTCAGATCATGCAGGGCCCTGGAGAGCTGTTCCCACTTATTGCCCTATTGTCCCAGGGATGAAGGAAGTGGGTTTTGCTCATGAATGCGCTTAAAAGCATCCTGGTGGTCGGAATAAGCTGCACATCCAGCTATACTAAAATAAAACTTGGAGAGTATTTTTGCTTCTAGTCAAGTTTGAAGGAATAGTTTATCTTTGAGCACCATTCTTTTAGGAAGTGATTTAAATAATTTTTGCAACATACAGCTTAAATTGTACCACTGCTGTCTAGCCTGGAAAGAGATTTACTCCTCTCCAAGTTTTAATCACAGTCTTTTGGGTGGAAATTAGAGTCTGCAACTCCTATGCTTTAAACACTTTATTACCTGAGAAAGTAGCTGCAGACATTTGTGCAATGAGGAATGGATGCAGAGCACCGGGAATACCAAAGAGTAAGCAGAAAACTGCCCCCCCATGTACCATCCTTGTCTGAGTTATTGGAGCAGAAATGTGACTGGATGCAACCATATTATAGTGGAACTGATCAACTTTTTTGCATATATATATATATATGATTGTATTTATAATTAGACAGGATAGTAAAACACATATACATTAGGGTATTTTAGGTAGCAAGGAGGCTAATTTGCTCAACCAGATACTCTGTGTGCAGGCAGGATTTCCTTGCCTCAGACACCTTCGGCCTTCCTGTCATTCACATACCAAGAAACACAAGTTATAAACAAGTTCAGTTGCTACGGCTCATGCCTCCTTGTCCCTCCACAGTGATCCATGCTCTTTGACTTGGGTCCAATTGCCCTCCTGCCTCCAGCTGCCTTGGCACTTGGAGCAGTCTGTCAAGGTCACCTCCCCTCTGCTGGGCCAGACAGTGTGAGTGCTTGCAGCCATCCTTCTCATTCTGGGCATGCTGACCATCCCCTAGTGGGTCAGGCATCTGCCAAGCCAAGAAGATCTTAGCCCAACCGAGCTGGACTGTATCTGTCTGGATTCCTCCTGCATCTCCTATTTCTGCTCTCCTTCCTCCTCTCTTCCTCCAGCTGAGATGCCCCCTAGTCTGCCTAGGAACAGCAGAAGGTGACATTGCTGTCAGTCAAATATAAACCCTGGGCTGCTGTGTGGAAGCATTCTCTGATGCTTTCTCTTGAAAACAGCATTTTACAACTTGCCACTGGGTCAAGCAGAGCCAAGAAGAAGACCAGAGCATGAGCAGCTTTAGCAGTACCAGTCATAGACACTATAAGGTGCTCTTTGATTTGTCACATTTTGGTGCCAGAAGTTGAATTCAGCTGTGGGAAACATGTCAGCGTTTATCCAACTTCACTGTAAATAATGGAGCTAAGAGACTATTGTCTCTGATTACAGACAATTATGCATTGTTGCTTTGGTTTGGTTTTTTAAACTGCCTTTTGACTCCCACAGCAAGGTTGGGGGGGGTCAGTAATAGCTTCTATTGGACCTACAGATTATAAGCAGAAAAAACAGGTGAGCTTTCAGACAACCCTAAAGAGGACATATATAGACAAAATTTCACTTGTTTTTCTCCACCCATAACACCTGATCCAATAAAAGCTGTCATTCTTATGTTTCCTTCGCCAGTTATGTCCAAAACCTGCCACACCATGATAGCTTCCCATTCCCAAGAGATACCTAACGTCTGCAGTGCCAGAGCGAGTCTCTCACCATTTTGCAGGATTGCAGAATTTGACATGGGTTCCAGCAAGACTTGCTTCACACAGCCTTGCAGCTGGCCTGGGGAGAGGTTTCCCGGGACAAAGGAGCACTTGGAGAAAGAGCTATAAGCCAGGAGCCCACATCCATGTCATGTACACAGGGAATCAAGCCACCACAAAGGCTGTGCACTGATTCTGCTTTTACCTATCTGGGGCTGCCACAGAGCCTCTAAAACCACATGTGCTTACCTCTGCCTTTGGCAATGGTCTTGCTTTTGTTTCATGTCTCTCCTGGTTTTTGTGGTGTGTGGGGAACCCGCAAGCACCCCCATAACATACAAAGACCGGATAGACCCACCTGGACTAGCCCACCCTTTACTCATGGGCATACTGTTGAAAGGTCAGCACTCAAGGAATGAAAGGTGATGGGAAAAATCTGTCAGAGGCTTCTCTATGCATATGCGCTGAATCAATCACCACCTCTTGGTTAATTCAACCACCACTCTTGGTGCTACTCCTAAAAAACCTTTGCATCCCAAGGTACACTGTTGTCTGTTCTCCTGATTCCATAAGTGCCCTATTCCAGCCTAGTCTCCCATCTGCATGGACAACAGTGCCTTCCCAGGGTTAGTTCACCAAGCCATGACCCTCCCCTCTTTTGTCTGATGCTTGTTTCTGCACCAAGATACAGAAGTGGCTCAAATATGCCCACACTGGTAAGCAAAGACAGTTTGGAGTTGATTCTGTCCATACAGACTCCAGAAGCCCATGGGGCAGGGCATGTGTTCGTGAACATAGCGGGAAAGCCAATGAGCTGCTCAGTGTCTGGCTCCAAGCTCACAGGTTGCTCACAGCGCTGTGTTGCACCAAGAAGGAAGAAACACACCACCTTTTGCTCCTCACCATCCTGAGACATCCTAGCCGCCCCTGCTGACTCAGTTACCCTTCTGTCACTGCTCACCCAAGAGTGCCCAGACATTGCTGCCTGAAAAGGCAGGGAGCTGCCTGCACACCATGACCCCTCTACCTCACTGCAGATCAAGCCTACACAAAACCCAACTTTGCTGCTTATAGCTCCGTGCACCACCTGGGCTCAGGGCCCCCTGCACAGCTGAGGCACATCGGCACTGTTGCTATTCAGGTCTCCTGTGGCCCCTGCGGAGAACGGGGGAGGCAGAGAAAGAGGCGTTGGGCCCCCATGAGCTGCATCCCAGACTGTGCATCAGGCTGCACATCTCACTCCTTCATGTCCATCCAAAATACAGCATCCTTCCCACTAAATTATAAAGCAGCCAGGGAGGATGTGACCAATGTAAAAGAAATTTAAGTTTACATTTGACATTTATGCCTGAATTGTGCTTTTGCTACAGAATTGGCTCAGTGACTCTCAGTACAGAGCTGGTCTTTGGCTATGTATTTCCCAGTCTTCACTGGTTAGGTTATTAAACAAAAAAACCAAACCAAACAAAAAAAACCCAACCAATCAAACAAACAAAATACCACACACACACACAAAAGAGAGATATTTAAATGCCTCTGCCTTTTTATTTAGAATGCAGATAAAATACTCTAGATTTTACGTATTATTTCCTCCTCAAGTCAGAAAGTGTTGTTCTGTCTGGTCTTTTATAGATCATACTCTCAAACCATCAAATGAGACAGAAAATGTTCCCCATTGGCAATTGTCCCTTGTGTTGCCTTAAAGTGAGCATGGGGCCAGACAGGGTGTAGGAAGTCTTCAGTGATTCTCCTAAGAGTATTTTCTACCTTAGAGAGCATATTCTGTCTGTAAGCAATATCTCGAGCCCTGCAGCATCCTCCCAAGAAGAGCTTAGAAAACATGCTTAGAACTGTCTTTTGGAAAGGGAAATTTTTCATCCTCTGTGGACTTTCATTTTTATAAATCATACCTTTCTTTACTTGCACAAACACGAAGAAATAGTTCTCCCAACAGCAAATCTATTTGTTGGGGTTTTTTTTAAATGCTCAGCTCTAAATAAGCAAAACAATGCGTGGGGTTTTTTTTATTTTAATGTAAGAAAAAAAATATAACCCAAGGCTGAGGCTTTGTGCTAAGAACAATTTTAAAAAAGGACAGTTCTAAAGGTCTGAAAATAGATTTTTATAATTGGAAGTGCCTGCAAGGGCCTAAGTATAGCAGGCTTTATTACATCTCTGCTACCAGGTACTTAGGTGCTTCTCAGAACCTGCCATTAGCCAGGTCTGTTGAACAGGGTACACAATTATTTTTTTATGAAAATGCTGGCATGAGTTCACACACAAGGAAGGTGCTGAGCCTTTGATCCTCAGTGCCAGGCAGGTCCTTGAAAATGTCACAAAGTGATTCATGTGCCCAAGAAAAGGGAGATCTTCATCTGAAGAAAAGCAGGTGTGAGGCTGCTTCTAGCCAGGCTTTGTGCCAGTGGAGCAAAGCCACGAGGGTGGGGGTGCTGGGAGAAGAGCCTGGCAGACCAGGATGATCAGCATCTGCCATGGGGATGGAGATCAGCTAATCAAAACTTGCTCAGCCTTGGAACTGGCTTTCTTCTTCAAGCAATACGGTGACACTTTTCACTTAAGGTTTATGAACCTCTTTTTGACAGGAGACCAAGTGACTCTGGACAGAAATAGTCCATATGTAGAAGATGAAGAGGGAGAAGAAAAGACAAATTCTTTGATTTGTCTGTTTTAACATGGCCAGTGTTTCTGAATAGGTGGTAGGAAGCCAGAACAGAAGAGATGACAGTGTGTCACTGTGCAGAAATACTTTGGGCTCAGAACATAAAGGCCAACATTTTTAAAACAGGGGTCTAAAGTTAGGAGCTTAAATCTGTCCAGGAGCACCATTAGTCTCTGTCAAAGCCTGGAGAGTCTCAACGCTTGTGAAGCACCAAGCCTCTCATTTAAAAGACTGGAAACTTCTACTTCAATCTGGATGTCTAATCCTGAGGGGCTCCGCCAAAATCCTAACACCGCTACCTGGGTTTGAACATCCAGATGTGAGCAGGCTTAGCTGAGGACAGAACAAAGCAAAGCACTGTCTTGCTTTGAAGAGATGCTACTTCTAAATCTGCCTCTTTGGGGAGAAGGCTTCCTGGAGTATAAATCAATGGCCACGCTGCATATGTGTGTTGTAAATAAGTGCTGGAGAGCATCCAAGGCAGCCAGCTTCCTTGCTGAGGTGCCAAGAGTTGAACCTGGGCTCTCCGAAGTCTAAAGTGTGAGATAAGATAGCTTGGGTTAAAAAGCTAACCATCTGTAGATGGGGGTTGCAATGATCTGTAGCTCTTGCCATTTGACCATAGAGGGTTAGCAACATTGTCCACCCTGAGTTTGAGGACAGCTGTGTCTTTAAAAGTCTCCAATGTGAACCAGTTGGAACTAGGCTTGGAAATGCCAAACATCTGCCAAACTCCCTGAACACCTCCAAGTCCATGTTCCTAGTCAGCTTGGCAGCCACTGACAAAGCTCCCAAGACTGCAGAGATCTTCCTGTAGCAGAGGAAGGGACATCAAAGGCACTGAGCTTTCTGTAGAAGCTGGGTGTGGATAACACCACCAGTCCCACTGTGGTGTTCAAAGCTCCCTCAGACTCCCTCATATTCTTTTTAGCAATGTTGCATCATGCTGGGTATGACAGGGTCCAGGGAGCTCCACAGGGATCAGCCTGCTCCTTGGGGCATTGCTGGTGGAGGGCAGCAAGAGGGAAAGTGATGCAACTGTGTACAAATAAAGGAAGCGGAAAAAATAATATCACAAACCCCACAAACAAAAGCCAAATGCATCTAAAGGTATCTGTGCTTAACATCACTAAAGATAATAACTAGTTTCCAGGTGCCTAAGCATGGCAGAGCTGCCCTAGTCCTCCAGGTGGTAGTTACTACTGCAGAAAGAGAGCATTTCTTTCCTTACAATCTCACAACTGCTTAGCCTGAAGTGTAGCCACCACAAAACATTACCTCCAGGTGGAGGAATTAAATATATTTACCTTCCCTGACAGCTCTCATCTCCAGCTTTCCTGCCATGCTTTGCAAGGGCCATGCTCTGTGACTATTTCTTCCTTCTGGATGTGCAGCCCATGTGCATTCCTCGCATCAGAAGCCCTTCAGCGGGGCTGCCACTGAAAACCTCAGGAGCCATCACCAGCATGCCCATGAGGTGTTCAGTAAGGGAAGAGGGTGAGGAGGGCCAGCCCAGGGGATGTCAGGGCCACATTTGGGGCTGGGATGCAGAACTGAAAGGCACCACCTCCACCAGCTGGGAAGAGCTTAAGGAGCAAGTGCTGGCGCCACACACCAGGCCCTGGCTGCGAGCAGCTAAAGTCTGTGGCCACTGGATGCCTCTTAACATATTCCAGAGCCCTCAAGACAAGGTAAATTGGTGGTTGAGGCAAAACTCAGTTTTGTGTGCAGTTTTACTGCACTCCCTGAATTCTTGGTCAACCAATTTTTGTTTGTTTGTGTTATATACTCATTTCCCTTCCCACTTTAAAGGCTATTTTATGCTGCTGTGCTGGCAGCCCTGGTTGACCCAAGAGTTAAACTTAAGCCCTCAGGCAGGTAGAGCACTGGCAGCAGTTCTTTATCCTGCTTGCCCACCATGGCAGTGTCCTGAGTCTCTGCTGTCCCTGGGGCAGCCCAGAAGGAGCCCATCCAAGTGGCTCTCTGCCTATCTGCCAGCACTGGTGCCAGACAGAGCCAGCGACAGAGGCAGCTGACTACCAGGGTCCAGCAAGGTGCGGAACCTGGCCCTGCCTATAAACAAATTGAGTGCAGGGAGCAGTATCCAGTATCAAACTCCATTTGGCCCCCAGTATGGACCAAGTGCCCAGGTATTGGTGTTCTTCCTGCCCCAAAGGACAATCAAGCAACTCTGACTGTAGGCAGCAGTGGGGTATCTGCCTTTTAATCTCTAATGCAGACAGTCTCAGGATCTGAAGCAAGTTTCTGTGTACCTTTCAAGAGTTTTCCTATTTTGGGGGATTTAACCATTGCTACTGTATCTCAGAAACACAGAAACATAGAGACATAGAAATGTCAGGGTTGGAAGGGACCTCTAGAGGTCATGTAGTCCAACCCCCCTGCTGAGAACAGGGACATCCTCAACTAGAGCAGGTTGCTTAGAGCTCTGTCAAACCCCACCTTGAATGTCTCCAGGGATGGGGCCTCAAACACCTCCCTGGTCAGAATGTTCCAGTGCTCCACCACTCTCGTGCTAAAGAACTTTCTCCTCATTTCTAATGTAAATCCTTTCCTTTCTAATTTAAAACCATTACCCCGTGTCCTTTCACTCCAGGCCTTTGTAAACAGGCCCCCTTCAGTCTTTTTGTAAGCTCCCTTCAGGTACTGGAAGGTGGCAATTAGGTCTCCCCAGAGCCTTCTCTTCTCCAGGCTGAACAATCCCAGCTCCCTCAGCCTGTCCTCATAGGAGAGGTG
>JANIJG010020514.1:94634-110886 GCA_024611175.1 Megaceryle torquata
TGAGGTCTGACCAGAGCAGAGTGGTAGAATCACCTCTCTCAATCTGCTGGCCACACTTCTTTTGATGCAGCCCAGGAGGTGATTGGCCTTCTGGGCTGCAAGCACACACTGGCTGCTCATGTCCAGCTTCTCATCTACCATCACTCCCAAGTCCTTCTCTGCAGGGCTGCTCTCTATTGCCTGTTCCCTAAGATTGTACTGATAGTGGGCCTTGGTTTAGCCCAGGTGCAGGACCCTGCAAAAATCTTCAGTCATTCACATTAATTACAATGACAGCCAGCAAGTCACTCTGCTAAGCAAGGTGTGACCCCTGGGACTCACTGCCACAAGTAACTGCGTACTGACATTCCTCTTCTCTACATTACAATTTTTGGGTTTGTTCTTCATATTCCTCGAATATGCCCTTTTCCCTGTGTTCTGATTCAGCACAAAGCCTGCTAGACCTTTTTTGTATCTATTAATTAAGCTTCTCTGTCAGGCTACATCCATGCATGACTTTGCAATCTGCCCAGGAACTGAACAAACACGGTCAGAAGCTGTGTATGCACACAGCTGAATGGAAGCTGCTTTAAAAGAGTTATCACCTTGAAAAACCCAAGCTCAGGTTACTGTAGGGTCAGTGCTGTCCTATGGCATCTGATCAATTCAGAGTTCAGATGGTATATCTGTATCTGGCTGCAAAATACCTTGTAGGCATGCCCATAGCCCCAGGTCTGATCTAAAAGTAGTCATTCACCTAACTCCTTTACACCTTTTTTTTTTTTTCCCTGACAGTTTTTTGCCACTAAGCTTTGACAATCCCTTAATGAATCATTTTAATCAGTTTAGCTACTAGTTTGATGCCTCATTTGGAGGCATTTTGGCAGACCAACAAGGTCCAGCTTCCGCTTGTGAAGACTGGGTTATTTGGAACCCACCTTATCACAATCTTCTAGACAATTAATAGTTCTGGTTTTAATTAATTGTCATTTGATCCCATGCCATTTATGCATGACATGTTCCTCTAGTTCCCACTGTTCCTAGCCTGCCAATCCCTCAGTGTTGCTTGAAAACAACAGATACAGGCATTTTCACGTTTTGAGCCCCCTTGTTCTCCAACTGGCTCCCCACATAGGCACTCAGAGGTCTCAGTTCCCATAAGAGGTGGTCAAGTGCTCACATTTTCAAAAAGACATAATATCCAAGAGGGGAGTGTGAGCTATTGTGGAAGCACAGGTGAACATGGGAGAGTGCAACACTATTTGCTGTGGCACTGGCAAAGGAAAGCACAAGCAGTCTTGGACCATGCCCAGCTACTTGCCTGAGGGAGGATGGACACTTGCCACAGAAGCACTGACACCTCCTTGGGGTTAAACAAGGTTGTGTGCCATCCTCAGAGTGGTGCTCTGCTACGTGCTCTTGATACAAGATCAGCCATTAATTTGCCCTAGAGTGGTTCAGGTATTTCTGACCAGCTGTTGGTAAAATATTTACTATGCCTTCTTATCAGTTCTCTAGAAGGTTTTGTTGGAGCTGACTGATGCATTAATTCCTTCAGGATCTAACTCGAGGTTTTTCTACACAGTCCCAGAACATGTCCAACAGCATTAAGGAAAAAACCCCTTCCTTACTCAGTCCATTCTTTTAGGTGGAATTTCACCTGAAACCTGGACTCTATCTGGCACTGAGATGGCTGCACAGAGCCACCTTCCTCTCTCCTAAGGATGCCTGTGACTACTGGTTTGCATGCAGACAAAAGCATCCCCTAATAAGCTAATTGTCACATCTCCAGGAGCAGGATAATAATTAATGAGCTTAAGGAGAGCCAGGTTTGAGACTGGAGAATGTTTTCTAATGCTAAGGATATAAGATGGTGTCACAGGATGTGTGGGAAGTCCACAGGGCATGTTTAAGAGACTGTGATGCACACACTTGTACAGGGCTGGTAAGCATAAACTGCAGGACCTGGCAGCACTAGGTGGACTCTCAGGTTCCTTCTGTCCCAAGTTTGCTGTGGTGCTGCCCTCCTGCATCCCACTCTTTCCAGAAACACTAGCTCATTTCTTCCTATTATATCTTCTAACAAATACCTGTTCCTTCCTTCCAAAGTTACATGTTTTGTTTTTTGCTGTACCTCTCACTGGAGTCATATCTGTGTTTTGCCCATCTGTTCTTCTTCTTGATATCCTCATATCGGTAAATGCTTACAGTGCAGCTGCAATTGGGTTATTTGTTAATGCTTCCCCAGCTTCATTACATCTCTGCTGTAATTTCAGCTTGACACTCCAAAGGGTTCAGCAAGGTGCTATCGATGCTGGATCTTATCCAGTCATGCGAACAAGCAAGCCTTCACTCAGGATTATCACCAAGAAATTCCTTCCTAGGATAAATGAATGGCTGCTGATGATGAACAGATATAGCCTGCCATTGTCTCACGGTGTTTGGTAACTATCAGAAAGTTTTCTTTTTCATTTAAATAGAATTTCTTATGAAAAAGCCCTTGTGAGCCAAAGCATTAGACAAAGGCCACATTTAGTTCCTCCAAAATGTACATGAAAATTGAAGTAACATCCCATATGTTATATACAGTACCTGTGCAGTGGAGCGGCTCCCAGGCAGGACAAGACAGAACAATGTCATTGATTGTTCCCCACAGACCCTCTCCAGAATAGTCACCTATGTGATGGGACCCTTCCACATAACATTCACCAGAGGATAGATCAGCATAATTACAGGCACAGCAATTACAGGCCAAACTGTGTGAATTCAATACATAAAAACTCAGATCTGATGTCTGAAATCTCAATTTTGTGCCCTAAATGGCACAATCTCTGGGTCCTGGCACCTCATTCTCCTCTCCCTCTCTCAACCAGAATGAAACAGTAGTCACTGACGTCTTACCTGACCTTACATGTGTCTCCAACCACCACAGACCTGCACAGGCCTGGCTGCAGTATGAATGGTCATAGCACCCAGCCAGTTAACCTCCTGGTGACATAAGGGGAAGGGCAGGTGAACCTCACATCTGCACTGTTTGAACTGAACCAGCCTCCTTCCACACCTGCATCAGAAATGAGACCCCAGTAACTGTTCAGATAAACCCTTGGTGATTGGGAGGGACAGGAGGTGGGGTGGAAATAGGAGAGATAGCAGAAGTCCTCTGCATACTTCCTGGCTGCCCACTTAGAGTCTTCTCAGGTGGTGAGGTGTCACTTTTCCTTCAACTCCTTGAGCTTCTGCTCCAGCAGCCTCTCCAAAGGGTGAGGTGATGGTGGGCTGGGGTAGAGTGACAGAGAGGCAGAAACAAGGGGACAGGGCTGCCCACCATTCCCCCCTAGGCCTCTTTACCTTGAGGTCCTTGCTGCTCGCCTAGGGCACCACCTGCCATGCCCTTGCTCACCCCTGTGTTTTTTTGTTTTCTTTTAATTACAAATTTGAAACACCAATCATCTTGTTGTCAAGGTGCCAGCCATTGTATTTGTCAGTAGAAGGAGAGGATTATCATTAGCCCTGCATTTGTGTACAGCTACCCTACACACAGATTAGCACGTCACTGTGCTAACACATAACCCAAGCAGTACTGCCTGCTCCAGGCAGCGGACAGCCTGGCCTTGAGACAATATATCTCACAGGTGAGTAAACAAAGGGAGGAAGATCCAGACGGGAAGGCAGAGCCTAAGGAGACGAGAGATGCAAACACCTAAACCGAGACACGGAAGCCTCAGCAGCAAGAGGTGGAAACCAAAACCTGGTGTCATCTCCTTTGCCCAGGGCTTATGCAGGAACACCCCACATCTCCACTGTCTGGGCTTTATCTGGTAGCACTCCCATGTCCTTCCCAGTTTTTTTCAGGAGCAACTTCAGGTCTCCACAATCCATTGACCATAGCTTACAGCAGGAGCATCCACCACAAAGTGTCCTTTTTTTTATGGAGGATTTGGGAGCCCATCTCAGAGGAAAGGTCATTTTTCCACTCAAAAGGCAGGACAGAGGCATCTGGCCTTTGTAAAATAATTCCACGGAGTTACCATTCCTGCCATCACCTTCTAGCAAGGTCCCAATTGTAATCTATTCATAGTCTTCCCAGAGGAGTTCTCCATGCAGGTTAAAGTACCTTTGCAGAGTTTTTCTGGTGATACACCAGCAGAATAGGAAAACATTATTTTCCCAAGTAGAAATTACACTAGCTGTAGTGTGGTATGCTTCAGAAAATACTGTGACAGTGAGAATGGAACTGTGGAAAACAGGAAGCTTGGAAGAGCTCAGATTTCAGTGCTGATAGGGAAGCCTTGCAGTGGAAAGGGAGAGACTGAGGAAGGTCCACCATCTCTAGGCCTAATGCTTAGGTTTGGTAAAGAGGGACTGGGTTTGGGAACATTTCTGTTTGTGGAGAGAAAGTTATTTTTGCATGTGGAACAGATAAGAATCCAAACAAATGAGGCTTATCCAAACCTTACAGAAATGTTTGATATTCACCATCCTTTTGAGGGACTAAATTTAATCTCTGGTTTGTTTCATCCAGATAAAGCTGGTGTTCATGCTGTACCAGAAAATAAGCTTGAGACATTTTTAATTTTTTTTTTTTCTCTGTTTGAAATGCTCTAGCTGAATATGTTTGAGTCAGGACACTTTTTCAGGTGCAAACAGAATACAAGACCTGGATTCCTAGTGAAAGACTGTGAAGGTTCTGTACCTAAACCAAAGTTTTTGTGCCTAAAAGTCCTCCTCGTTATGACCAGTAAAACATCTTTTTTGTTACTTTCATTTGAGTCTTCCTTTAGCTCTTTCCTGGCTAAATGAGAACTAGACACTGTGGAAGCTTTTTGGGAGAATATAGTGCATGGAGTGTCAGATCCAAACTATGATACACAGCAGTATTTGGGATATTGAGAGGGAACATAACACAAACCTTTCATTTTAAGTAAAAAGTGGCATTTAGGTAAAAGAATGAAATAAAAGCACCACACACTGGAGATGTCATCTGGCAGACAGTTACCTCTTCTGGTGACTTTCAAGGCCTTCTGGTGTGTCACATAGAAAAAAGATTGTTTTCACTTATTCCATTCCAGGTAATTAGAAGTGAAATATATGCACACCAAAAGACATGTATGCAATTTAAAATGTATTTCATCCTGGATATTTGGCTTACATCTTTAGATGGTATAAAACCACATGGCTACATTGTTCACAAGTGGGCTTCGCTGTTGCTCAAGGTAACACCCCATTTCTGTCCATAGTCCACTCTTTATGAAAGTTTTATGATTCTCCTTTTGGGAGTCCTCCCAGAATTTAAATGTATTGGTAATATATAGCAGTCATAACTCCTCAGATCTGTGATACTCCTTGGTCAGCCTCCTTTTTTTCCATCTTGGGAGAGAATAAAATGCAGTGACCTCAGCTGCTGAGCAATACCTTCCTGCTTCCAACATTAGGAGTACCCATTCCCCGCTGCCAGACTCTCTTCCCAGCCTGCAGCCCTATTTCTGCTTGAAAACCTTTCTTCTGCAATTGAATTTTTGCCAGGTGGATGCACTCTTGCAAACCGCCTTAAGGTCAAGACCTCTGGTTTAGGAACAGCTATGTTAAACGCCATAGGGTTTATACTCTCTCCCAATACATAATTTTTCAGTCCTTCCCATTTTCAAGTCTTACAGTTCACATCAGCACCAGAACTGTCAGCTCCTTTTAGTAATTCTCAAAAATTTGTGGTTTGCTCACATATGTGTCATGGGATTTTACAGGATAATTCCACCAAGAATCACAAAACTGTAACTTTTTTTCAGTTTAAGGATGGAACAGCTGAGTTTAACTTCTGTGCCCCATTTTCCATTTTCTAGTCTGTCTCCTGCCTTTTGTACTATTCTCCTCTATATTCTTCTTTTAACCTGTGCAGTTTCCCCTGATAGACAACATTAAGCCATTTATAAATATATATATATTTGCATATTCACATATTTCAAAAACATAAAAGTGAGCTAACCACTCAAGAAAAACCACACACACAACTTTTTTTGGCTCCATTTTTACTCAACTTTGTCTCGGTTGTAGTTAGTGGTTTGGCAGATCTTTCTGTATTTTTGGATCAAACACTCACGCCAGGGAACACAAAGGGTCCTGGTATGAAATTCAGAGGAAGACCTCAAAGAGGGGTATTTATTTTTGTTAAAAATAGTTCTGTCCATCTCTATCTGTATTGAAATTGGCAAAAGAATGGGTATGATTTTCATTTTTTTGCAATGCTTCATTTTAAACATTTGATAAAAATAGTCAATAACAAAAAAGCCAGTTTATTTTTACTGCAATGCAAATTTTTTCCTCTGCTATTCAAGTCCTAGATGACAAATATAGGTTATGGGGATAGCATGCTAAGAGGAAAAGCAGAAGACTTTTCCTTCTTATTTCCACTAAACTAAGCATGTAACCTAAAACCTGCTAACAATTTTATCTGGTATCTTCTGTATTTCTCCTACCTAGACACCATCTCCAGTTCCATATTTATGCATATTTCCATGCTCATGTCTGTCCTGGTAACTTTCCCAATTACTCTATGTTTGTCTCAGGTTTGAAAGAGATTTTTGCATGCCCAGTAGATAAAATCTGACAAAACAGCAGAGCCTAAGACATCATTAAAGAAGGGCACATCTCATATTTTTAATATACTCCTAGATCCTGTTTTTCTCTACTTAAATGTCCTGCTCCTGAAAACTTTGGCCCATGGTAGGAACTTCATGAATGTTATGGTGGAGAAAGCAGTCTTTGTGGTGAACAGGAGGTGTACCCCATGTGCTCCCCATCAAGGAGTCTTCATCTGAGAGGAAGGTGGAGGGCTAAACTTCCTGGGTGTAGACATTAGCTGCCAAAAACCACTTAGACTCCTCCAAAGAACCATGTGGCCATGCAGATTTACATGTCTTAAGGACAAAAGCTACTAACTAGAATGAGATGGTGTTTTATAGGGCATCCATATCTGATCTCAGATCCTTAAGAAGTTAGCAGTTCTGTCAGGAATGTCTAAGGAAACTCATTCTCCACAGACAGCTGTGACTAGGACCAGCAGCCCTTCAGAGGACTGTGAAGGGTTGTGCTATATAGGACCATGCAAGATTGTGTGTGGTACTGTACAAACAGAGCAGAACAAAAGTTAATCCTTGCCCTGAAGGGTTTCGATGAGAGAAGAAAAGGTTCTTTGCAAAAAAAGCCTCACCCCAGACATTCAAGTGTACAGGAATGAGTCATCTGGTCAAATGTTGTAGTGGTACCTGAGAAAGAAATGATTTCACAGGACTGTGGCAAAACCCCTCATGCCACAGATCATTTAGAGTGCTTTGAAACATATTAAAAAAATAACCCTAATGTTTGTTGGGTTTTTTTTCCCAGCAGACTGCTGTGTGCAGTATCTCGTGCCATGACCAGCACATTAGTGCTGTACTGGTGGGTGTGGAGGACATCAGGAAATCACTGTGTGTATTTTTAGGCCACTTGAGTTCTGGCAGTATATAGCCTGGGACTTCAGTTCAGCAACTTCCAGCTATACCATCTTAAGCCATGCTGAAGAAAACTGATATACTCTTCCATTTGATACTTTCCACAATTAAGCCAGGGAATTTCTCATACATCACACCCTTGCTAGAGTAAACTGTGAGGCTGGGGAACAGATAATGGCAACAATTTTGATTGCTTTTTTCTTCACCCAGATTGCATTTCTGATCTTCACAGAAGGACTTAGAAACTTCAAAAAACTTTCCATAACATAATGAAGTCATCCAGAAACCAGACAAATGAAAACCACAAGTTCATCAGAGACAACTGCCGTTCTCCGGTGTTCAGAGGGTTATTTCTTTTTCCCAGGAAACATACTCAATAGTAGACCATGAACGCCACACAAAGGGAAGATCACATTCCCTTCCCAGGTTCCTTTTGTTAATAATAATTACAAACCAACACTTAGCCTTGGAGTCACATGTCTACTGGTGAGAGATGGGCTCTGTCTCTAATCCTGGTCCTCCTCTCCCATTATTGTTTCATTGACTACTATTGACTTTATAGTGTGGGTGGAAGCCAGAAATGAATGGGAGAGTTGGATTGGCAAAACTGGTGGGGCAGGTTTCCCTGGCTAATGTTGCAACAGGCAGAAAATAAATAAATAAATAAAATAATGCCATTTATCAACAGCCAGGATCCAGGTCCTTCTAGGGTCACTGTGCACATATGTTGCAGCTTGAAGACAATGGCTTGGAAGTCCTAGTTGAGTCTTGGAAGTGCAGTCACATTTCCATAGTCTCAGTCCACATCTGAGGTTAATCCAGTTTTATATGGCCTCTAGGTTTACCAGCAAATGCCCAGTTGAAACAAACTCAAATTCAGATCTGTATTTTTCAAGTCAGATCTTCAGATCACATCCTGATATACCACTAATTCAGCAGAACAGTGAAAGAAATCTCCAGGAAGGGTTTCCTGACATGAAACAGTTAGTGTCATTCTGGACAGGAGAAACAGAATGGGGTAGAGAAAATTACCTCATGCTGTGATCTTGCTTAAACCATCCAAGAGATCAGACTCTCAAACTGTTATGAATGGGCCCTTCGTATCACAGTCATTTAAATGCGTGAGCTGACATTCTGTCCCAAGATCTTCCTCAGCTGTTTTAGTGAGCCATGATTTACTATATTCCCATCACATAGATGGATTAGATTATGCAAAGAGATAATGCAGAAATGTTATGTGTGTGCACCATGAGTATCACTGGCTTTGCTCCACTATGGATAGCAAAGCTGCCCCATAGAAGACAAGTATAGGATCACCTGTGCTGTGTCTTCAAAGAAAGCTCTGAACTATCCTCCTCTGCCTCCGTGAGACAGTCAGCAGGTACCCCAAGCCATTTAATGGTTTACTCCAAGGATGGAGTGGGTCTGGGGGCAAGGATTTTCCCCCTACTCAGTCTGGGGACATCTGAGTCTTGTTCAGAGAATGAAGGGAAATGGAGATGAGAAACCAATCCCTCTGGCTGAGAGTGAAAGGATCCAGCAGGTACGCAGCCCCTTCCCCTGTGGATAGAGTCCCATGTCTGGGTAGGTAGAGAGGAGGTGGTCACCATTCAGTCAAACTGGGCATGGATACTACAGCTCCCAGGAGAGGCAGCCACCCAGTGAAGAGTGTGATGATACAGCTTTTAATAAATGGTTCAGGAAACAACTCTGGGTTTTAAAGTAACATTGCAGCCAGACCATGCAGATCTGCTTCCAGCACAGTCTGGCTCTACTATGCTCTGGAAATCACATCTCCCTAAAGGCAATTGCAACCACTTACCTGAAAATTAACTTACCTAAAGTTTCTTTTGACATGTGAGGTTCTTTGTAACAGTAACGAGATCCCAGTAAAATCTTCAGAGTACTTCAATCAGAGTGACATAGGGTGCTAGTCTTAATGTACACCTATCCATGCACTGTTCAGAACTACAAGTGACAGTGTCTCAATTCAGAAAGTGTTGCACCTTTTACACAGTAATTTAATGTATGACCTGATCTTGACTGAGAAGAATTGGTCAGTGACCAGATTAGTGGTTGCTTACATCCAAATAATCATGATTTTACTGTACTTGTTATGTTTATGAAAATTAAGCCCAAACTCAGCACTACATATGGATGGCATGAAGTACTGCATGTGGATACTTAGTACCTAAGTTCCATGAACCTGAGTCTGGTTAGAAGAAAGAATTTCAAAAAACGTATTAGTCAGGAACTTGTTCAGAGGCATGCTGATGATAACTGCTAAATGAACTAACAGGGATTCTTGAACTCACCAAGGAAATCAAATTGCAAAATGGATGAGGACATTGGCATGAAGAAAATGAGGTGGGAAGTCATTTCGCTGGATAAAATAGCGGGGATAACTGCACAATAGGTACTCTATTGTGCATTCTTCTAGCAAGTGTCATTGGTGACTATAAATGGGGGCATTCCTGATTCAACATTACGTGGAGTAGTACAGATAGCAGAAAATTTGAAGGACCCTTGGAAAGGAGCCAAAGAAGATCAAGGTTCAAATAACCTATCAACAATCCCTTTAGCCCTGTCAGTGACACAACACAAGGATGAACTAACTACTGGTTAGCTGAGGGAGGTGACGTTGAAGGTCTGGGTTTTACAGGGCACTAGGTCACATCCCCTGTATAAACAGGATGACACTGATGAGGAGGGAGAACTAATCTTCCTAGCTTGAGTCTAGCAGCAATCCAGGCATTACACAACACAAGAGCTGTGGGTTAAGGAACTACAAACAAGCTCAGCATGTTGCAAAATTATTTAATTGTGTGACAAAGAATGTGAAGAGAAGACGTTTTCCATTTGCTTTTAAGTAGCCATTAGGCATCTGGGTAGCAGGCAAGCAAGAGGAATTGGAAATTCTCATTAGTGAGAAGAAATGTGATATAATCAACATTACTCAAATCTGCTGGTTTCAATTTGCATGATCAGAATGTTAAAATAACTGGTTATAACCTGCTTAGGAAAGATAGAGTTGATGAAAATGGACTATGTGAATCATGCCAAAAAATCATATAATAGAATAGGAATTATTCTACAGCCTCTGTGAGAAAGGCATGGAAGAAAGACAGTGTTGCAGGGGACTTCCACATGCTGGAGGCTCCAGCCAGTCACTGAGAAAGCATCCTGATTTGGGGAAAACTGTAGTCTGTTCTCTAATACAAGGAGCCATCATGTGGTAACTCTTCTGGACTTTGTTCTGACAAAGATGAATTAATTACTTGTCTGCGAGTTGACAGTTGTCAAGGGAACAGTGAGGATGACCTGATTATATTCAATATGGACAAATAAAGGGCTGTGCCTAACAGATATATGTGTACCAAGACTTCAAAAGAGCTAAGTTTTCAAACCCAAATAAAATTAGGAATTAACCTTGTTGTGAGGAAAAACTGAGACAGGAAAAAATGTGAATGAAAGTAGGAAAGTCCAGGAAAACTGTATTAGATGGCCAACAGCTACAAGCCTACAAAAAAGAACTAGTGCAACATTAGATAAAAGCTTTGTGGTAAAGTTGAAAGTAGTAATAAGGAATAAAAAAAATTCAGTAAATAGATGATAAAATAATAAATTTTTAAAACTTCAGAGTTTTAAGGCTTAAGGTTTTAAATGGTAAGATTATCTGTGGGAAAATGCATGGCCAGTAGGAACTAAGGCAATTAGAAGTACATTTTCAAAAGGATATTCAGAACAAAAGAAACTACAGTAATTGCTCAGGCTCATAACTGGAGGAAGACAGTAAAAGCAGGAATGATAACACAGAAAGGCAGAAGTGGTTCAGTAAATATTCCTGGTTTGGTGTTAAATGTCTTCGGAAGTTAAACATCTATTAAAGACAAAGCATTTCTAAACCAGAAAACCCAAATAATCTGCATTTAGGAATCATAAAATTGTTAGCTGAGGCCTGATGGGATTAATTTTGAAAGTGTCTTATGAAATGGGAGATTCCAGAAAACGGAATGAACATTAGCACGATGCCAGTTCAAACAGGGCAAGCTGGATGAGCAAGGTAACTGTAGATCACTTACCCAAACCCCAGTCCAAGCAAAATGGAAAAACTGACATGAGACTCAGCTGATAAAGAATAAAAGGAAAAAAAAAAAAAAAATTAATTTCCATAACATGGTGTTATGGAAACTGTCTCACTGAATAAATATAATAGTGCTCTTTTGATGAGTTTACAAGAATGGCCAGTGAAGTCACAAGTCAACTGCTAGGCGATAGTCCTTGATGAAGTGTCTTCCTTGGCACAGCATAACAGCCTGATTACAAATTAGCATAACCAAACATCAGGAAAACACAGGTGAAATGTCATGAAGAACAAACAGATTTAAAGCAGCTGTCAATGGAGAGCTCTTGGCGAAGGAGGATGTGTTGCTGGTGAGAGTGGTAGTAGGCCCTGTGCTAGTCAACATTTTCATCAATGAGCCAGAAGCGTGAAATTACCACTGGTAATTATTTGTTGATGACACAAAGATTGGCAGATGAGTAAACAGTGTCAAAGGCATGGCAATCACACTGACTGACTGTATCACCTGACAAATTAGGCCCTTCAAACAAGACATGTTTAAGGAAGCAAATGCTAATATATGCATCTAGGAATAGGGAACACAAGCCATTCATACAGCCTGGAGATGACATTCTGGAAAGGGATATTTCTGAAAATGATCAAGAGGAAGAAGAGGACAACTGAACTTACCAAAGCTAAGACTCTCTTAGGGCTGGTACAACGTGTTGAGATATAAAAAGGCTCAGAGAAGGCGGCAACCTTTCCATGGCACTTCTGAAAACATGCCAAAATGCTGAAGCCAATTCTACTTGCAGTTTTTAGAAGGTGCTTGGACTTTGAGGAAGGGTGTTTATAAAAGATCCACATAGAAGTCTTTATAGCTGTAGAAAATTTTCTCATAGAGTGTGACTTAGAAAAGAAAAAAAAAATAGGCTGCAAGGGACTGCTTCAAGCCACTCAAAGCAGGACAACTTGAAAGCTAACAGGTTGCTCAAGGCCTTGTCTCCCAAAGTTTGAAAATCTCTGGCAATCTCTAGTGCTTTATGACTCTCTACTGTCTAGTCAGAAAATGCCCTTGCTACAACTTGCAACCATTGCTTTTCATTCTTCCATAGTGACCCTCCATGAGAAGTCTGTCTGCAGTACATGTTAGTGGAAAACAGCAAGCAGCTTCCTCTTGTTTGTTTCTCCAGGCTAAGCAATTCCAGTTCCCTCAACCTCTCTTCACTCACCATGTATGCCCCGGCTGCCAGATATTTTAAAGGTACGTCTGCTGGACACTTGCCAGTTTACCAGTATCTTTCTTATAGAGCTCTACTTGTTTTGCTTATCTAAAGCCAGAGTGAGAAAACTTTTAAAGATGTGAGTCCCCTGTAAGCCAGAAGGAAAGGAAGATCAAGGATCTACAGCCAAAAGTTGAAGCCAGATAAATTGGATTAGAGTGCAGGTACATAGCTGTTAAGCAGTCAGTGCAGGTTCTGGATTCTCTGTCTCTTGATGTCTTCAGATCAAGGCCAGATGTTTGTCTGGATGTTATTCTTCAACCTAACAGCACAAACTTGCTTGGGCCTAAGGCGAGGCTAACAAGATGTGAAATTGTGAGTTGGTGGTACGTGGACTGCAGGACTCAACTGACTCCAAACTATGAATTATTTTCAGAATAGTGCATTCAAGGTCTAAACCACTATAAATTCACAAAGAAACTCCATACTGACTCATGGGAGAAATAAGATGAGCAAAGAAGAACCCAAAGATATTCTATATTAGATAGGAGAAAGAAGTTTATAGCAGTGAATATCCCTGATTGAGTTTTCCCTGGTTGGACACCCACTGGACTTCTGGGGCTGTGTCTCAGGAGGTTTTCTTGGCCTCTCAGAAGATCCCACAGTTGAACAACCTTCGGCCTTAAGCATCAGATGCTCAAGACACTCCAGTTCCTTAAAAATCCTGTCTGATGTAATCTGAAGCATATGATTGACCTGAGGCTATAGTTTGTCTTTGCAGGGCTATATAATAATTGTAAGTACACAAAGGTATACTTTGCACAGAGATTTTGAACACCATTAGTCTTTGTTCAAAAGGTAGAGGTGGTGTATTCAGGCCTCAGAAAGGAGCACCTTCCCTTGTTGCTCACCCAGACGGCCATGATGGGAATCTGTGTCAGGTTAGACCGTAATCTCAGATTTAGAAGATTTACAGACTCAGTCAGTGGAAGGAAGAGTTGATGTGATTTATGTAAGCTTCTCTGACGCATTTGGCTTGGTATCACACAATATTTTTATTAAAGAAATATGTAATACAAGGCACCCTTGAAATGATTAACAGTCAACTAATAGGTAGGATTTCAAGTATTCTAAATTGGGAGTTGTTTCTCACCTATTTCCCGCAGCTCTAGACCCTCTGCTATTTAACATTTTTATTGATGGCCTGGAAGAAGACATAACTCCATTAATAATAAAGTCTCATACATCCTTAGAGAGGTGTGACATAAGTGTTAGGCATGACAAATTACCCTCTGAAAAAGCCTATACTTCTACAAAATTCAGAGGGAGGACAGAAAACCAGCTCAGATCAGAGGTGTAATTTTAGGTAGATGCCTAGATGGATCCCACTCTTAGACATTGAGTTGACACTTGTGGTGAGCTTCATAAAAAAAGAAAGGGATGTTTTCATCATAGAATCATAGAATGGTAGGGATTGGAAGAGACCTCTGGAGATCATCAGGTCCAACCCCCCTGATAGAGCAGGATCACCTAGGGCAGGCCACAGAGGAACATATCCAGGTGATTTTTGAATGATGTTTTGATCAACATCTACAGGGGAAAAGAAACTTGGCAATTACATGCGAGACTGAAAAACCTGTGAAGACAAAGCAAGATCTTCTGTCTGGCAAAGAAGTAGGCGAAGTAGAAGCAAGGCAGCAGTCAACTAGCTACTGGGACAATGCACTGAGGGTTGTGATGAATGCTCTGCCATGGAAGATTTTTCAAGCAAGGCTATACCTGTTTTCTAGAAGCTCCTCTGCAATCCAAGCAAGCACAAGTTCAGTGTTGTTCAGTAGGTTGTGTTACATGTAAGTTAAAACTAAATGATCCCTTTCTGACCTTAAAAATCTATGAGTCCCTCTATGCCATACCTGTATGCTGTGCAGTCCTTAGCTTCAGAAAGGGTCTCCTTTTGCTGCAGTTTTTATTGAAGGGATAAGACTGTAACCGCCTGGCTCAGTCTTATGATCTGGAAAGCAAGGTCAACTCATCATGGCTTTGAAGAGGGCTTTTTTTTGTCTGGTGACAGTCATTAGAAGCAGATAGCCATATAAACATAACAGTTTGATATTGCCCATAGTATGATTTTCTGTTTAAAATTTTGAGACAAAGATTGCTGTCTGGGGAAGTGGAATTGGAAGCTTCCTCCATCTGTAGAGCAACAGCACTCAGGCCAAAAGGTAGGCTGTAGTCATGGTAGGAGGAAACTGGGCATTTTATATAGAAGTTTAGAGCTCTGCTAATTGCTTGTCTGGCCTTACACTTCCTACTTAATAAACACTGCAGAGATCTGTACAACTCTCTAGGAGAAGGGTTGAGAATAACTGGAGTTTTATTTAAGTCCCTTGTTAGTGCAAGAGAATACAGAACAAGACACAGCGTACAGCAGCCTTGTTTCCTTGTACTTTGGGTTTGTGGCTTTTGGCCCTTTTTTACATTCACTACAGGTCCTTTGCTAAAGGACTATTTTCAGGAAATGAAGAGGTGTCCCATAGTCATACCATATTAATGTCTGGTGGTGAACAGTGCACATGTTCTTACTGGAGAGGGCAACAGTTTAGCTGCTGAATGGTAGACTTGATGACCAGAAAGATGCTACTATGCTCCAGCACTTTAGTGAGAACCCTTTTTCCCAGGGTTTGCATTCCAGGCTGCAATCTAATCTTCCCCTGCCAGGACGGTTGCTGAACTAGCCCTTATCTCAGAGACTCTCTGATATGCTGCAGAATCAAATATATTGGAGAAATTTGATCAGCTAGAACAATAGGATTGCATTACTAACTTTAACCTGTGTGTTGGGACTCAGTGATTCGTACACAGTATTATTGAGAATCATGCAAGGAAACCAGTACCCTGTGGTTTACACAAAACAGTACTAGTCCTACACACACCTTTTATTTTCTACTTCATGTTAAAATTCAGTCTTCCTTCCATGAGAACAAATGTATGTTTTCTTACTCTGTCATGTCATTCAGCAGTACAAATTCAGAATAGTAATATCTGGAAAATAACCATTATGTAGGGTAGTGGTCAGTGGCTCAAAGTCCAGATGGAGAGCAGTGACAAGTGGTGTCCCTCAGGGGTCTGTACTGAGGCCTGACTTGTCTAACATTTTTATCAATGATATAGACAGCGGGATCAAGTACACCATCAGCAAGTTTGAAGATGACACCAAGCTGAGTGGTGCTGTCAATACACCAGAGGGACGGGATGTCATCCAGAGGGACCTGGACAAACTGGAGAGGTGGGCCCCAGTGAACCTCATGAGATTCAACAAGAGCAAGTGCAGGGTCCTGCACCTGAGCCGGAACAATCCCCACTATCAATACAGGCTGGGGGAGGAGATGATAGAGAGCAGCCCTGCAGAAAAGGACTTGGGAGTGATGGTAGATGAGAAGCTGGACATGAGCAGCCAGTGTGTGCTTGCAGCCCAGAAGGCCAATTGCATCCTGGGCTGCATC
>JANIJG010020514.1:110986-121431 GCA_024611175.1 Megaceryle torquata
GAGGATGTCCCTGCTCTCAGCAGGGGGGTTGGACTACATGACCTCTAGAGGTCCCTTCCAACCCAGACATTTCTATGTTTCTGTGTTCTAAATTTGCATAAAACTGTGAGCTCACTCTGCAAAGAGGTGACTTTGTTTCCCCCTCAATCTGGTTTTGATGTTCTCTTTCTCCTTTTTATGCAAAGCTCTCCACCCCAGAAGGCAGGCAAGAAGCCAATCCACCTCTCTGCCCTGCTCCAAAATAAATGTTAGATGCTAAAGAATGCACAAAGGGGAACTGTGAAAGGATTTGTAAAAAGGGTTGCTATTTTGATTTTTTTTTCTAATTTTGAGAGGGTTTGTGTGTTTTCCACAGTGCATTCTACTTTGTTCCACTGAGGTTCTTAAATTGTTGCTCTGCCTGATCATCTGACAGGTCAGAGGACATCTGCCACACAGATAGACCTGATACACTAAAAATGCCACACACCTTTCCTCTGCTATGTTCCTCCTCTGACAAATACATCATACCACAATTTGATAAAATTAGAACTGCGTTGAGAGATTTGTCCAAAATATAGGATACCTCTGTGATAAATCTGAAATATTGCTTGTTAGATCCATATCTAGGGTGACGGAGACCTGACATAGCTCTACCCAAGACTAGATTCTTAGCTGGAAAAAATCCCTTGACTGCAGCAGAGTTAAAATGATTTACAGCAGCTGGGGTATAAGCCTACAGTGAACAAAACAGTGTGTGTACACACTGGATGCTCTGCTTGCTCTGTGCAATCCAGGGAGTCTTTGCTCACTGGTGGTTATTGACTGACCACTCTTCCTTTCTCTGAACTGATATGTCTCACTGTTATATGTCCAAGATTTACACCTTTATAAGAAGGCTGGGAATTACTGGGCTTGAGTGGTGATTGTTACTACTCTTACAGAGATGCAGCCCAAAGAGCCTGCACTAGGAACACCAGCCTCTTGGCCAAGCAGGCACCATTCCAGTGTACAGCCAGGACAATATGTGGAGTCCCTGTAGCATAAGTTGTTTTCCAGTGTGCTTTACAGAGATGCCATTGAGGCTACGGTGCAGAGCATGATGTCTGGAGCAGGAGGTATGTGCTCCACACAGCCCCTTGGAGCTCAGAGAGGATCTTGCAACGCTGATGTTACAGTTGCATCTGCGAATGGCCAGTGCCTGGATGGCTCAGATCCAGGCTCGCTCACAAATAAAGCATGCAGAGATACTGAACCGCCAGCTGCTGTGCCCAAATTCCACTGTCTGCTGCAGGGAAAGACATATTGCTCACAAAAGAGCAGGTGTGAGTGACTGGCCACAGAGATTTCTTCTCTCCAGTCCATCAAGTATTTCCATGTGCTCCATTCCAAAATATTGATGTGCTGAGCCTTGGGAGCTTTATATTTAGCAAAGAACATAAATCACAGATGCAGGGGGCAGCTTCTGTAATGTTTCCTGGCTTATCGACTGTACTACTAATAGCTCAGAGGGACTTATAAATTGGGCTGTGAACACCACAGTGCAAGCAGGAAAAATCTTTACCTCTGGCATAGACTGGAAAGTGTTTTCTGGTGACAGGTCCTCTGGGCCTTGTCAGGAACCTCCTGAAAAAGCTCCCAGGGGACTGTGAGGTGTCAATGAAAAAATATAGACTCCACCAATTCACAAACCCAAGGGTGACACTGGTCATGGATTTCATTGGATTTGCACTGAGCATCCAGATGTATGTTCCCTGTTACTGTGGTATCCAAAGGAGAGCCATTGAGCAGAAAAGCAGGGCAGATGGAAGGGACAGAAGGTGGTGAATGGGGCTCCTGGTATTATTTCACTTTTGCTGGAATCCTAGCAGATGCTAAGACACCCCAGAGGTGCACAGAGGTTTGTCTCTTCCTTTTAAAGACTCAGCTCATGTCCTAAGCCAGAATGTGATAAAGAAGTCAGAGGTCCAGTCTCTTTCTTATTTTTTTTTTCTCTTTGTTTTGTTTCCTCAGCTAAGTAGCCTATTCTTTTTCTTGGAAAGTGGCATGTAAATACAGCACTTTGGATAAACAGCGTGAGAGCTCAGGAACACTCACTCATGGGAACCACATCAGCCTTCCCATCATGTCCAAAAGTGATGTACCAGTATGATATTGTATGGAAGGTTTGGGGCCTCCCCATTTGTAATTAATTTTTTTATGCCTCTGAATAACTCAGTGTTTGGTTTAATAATAATGCTTTATATTCACATAGTTCCATCCAAGGACCAAGAATTGCTTTACTAACATCAAAGCATCTGTCCTCTTGCACTGAATTTTGACAACAATTGATTTGCTTAAAATCAACATTCTGACAGATATTCCCTCAAGCAGCTTGTGCTGGCCTTTAAAATTCTTTTAAGCAGAATCAGAGAATGGCTTTCCTGCTTTCCTCTTGAGTTCACAGCAAAATTTGCCAAAAGGGAGAAAGTCCACATCCAAACCAACAACAGTAATATGCACAAGGTCCTGCCAAAATCAAGGAGTGAACAGCCTGAAGGAGATAACCAAATACTTGGTTATTCACAGGGCTTCTTCACTACCAGCCAGATTATAATTTTAGCAATAGGAGGTACCCGGTTTTGGACAGATGGGATCTGTGAGCTGGCACATCCCTCCCAGATCTTCATTGTGACTCCATGCAGAGAAACACTTGCATCACTGAAGCAAACACAACTGTACCCAGCCTGAGGATCTGCCTGCTGGGCTGGCTTCACAGGAGCTGCATCGTGCCGTGATGTTATTGCATTCAATTATCTCAGATTTAAGCAAAGGCTCAGTTCTCTTGAAGTCCTTTGGGAAAACTGCCTTTCTATAATTTCCCAAATCTCTAGAGCTTTTCTGATTTCTCCCTCTTGCCTAAGCTCCATTTCACTCTATAGCCCAGCTGGGACCATCAGTGGAGCTTTTCTAGGCATTAATGCATGGATGTTCTTTTGCAACTGAGCACAATAATCCCCCTGGACCTGAGAAAACTTGCCTGTGGTCTGTGGTCTGTTACAATAGGGTTTTGTTAAGCCCATTTTCCTTTGTTCCTTTAATTGTGTCCAGTCCTTACATTATTTTAGAGCTGGCTACCAACGCAGCAGCAGCATTCACAGTACAAATGTCTATAGGGCACAGCTTCGTTGTCTGTATCATACCCAAATCTTACAGTGTTGGCAGGCTGACAGGACTGCGCACTCTGGATACCCTTCTATTGTGCAATGGGATTTTACTCCATTTACTTTCCGTGAACTCTGTTAACACCGTGCAGGGCTCTGTTTGCACTCCTGTGTCTATTTTAAAATGACACACCTTGTGGACTTCTGTCATTCAGAATTTTACAAATACTTCACCCTTTTTATGACATGTTAACTGTTGAAGCTAACGACAACACTTTGTCTTGGTTTTCTCATTCTCTGTTGCCTCTGGCAGAGCTTATTTAATTCCTTCTGCAGTAATTAATCTCTACGTTGCAGACTTTCCTTACCACAGATCTAGAAAGACATCTACTACACACCTGTGATCTTATAAAACTTGCTGTTCTAATCTTTCTTCACTGCAGCCATGTTTTTGCCCCAGTATCTTTCCCATGGCCACTAGCTTTGCTTGATATTATACTCTCAGCCCATTAGGCTGGGCTTCTTATCTGTATTATTGCTGTGAAAGGAACCTTAGGAGTTTGGACCTCATGGTGCTGAGAGCTGCATAAAAACAGCCTGGAACAGTAGTCCCTGATCCAAGACAGCTAACAAATCTTTTTTGGCTCATGTTATGTTTTAATGCCTTGACATTACTTAAGAAAATAAATTACAGTGTCCAGACCAAAAGCTTCCACTAGAGGCATTTCTCTGAGTACCTCCTGTCTCTGTATTTATCAGAGAGCACATTTTCCTACTCCTGGATGTCTTGGAGCTGTCAGAAGAACAACCTGTCATTCACAGCCTAACAAAAGGAAGTAACTGCTCCTTCTGCCCTGTATTAAATAATATTCTGTTTACAAGCATTTTCCAGGACAATCTCACAATAGAGAAGGTTATCCTCTGTATATTAACACTTCTTTCCTGGAAATCTTTGCTCCTGTCACCCACAAACATCTGAAAAAACACAGCTCAGGCACCCAAAGACATAAGTCTGGGCAGAAATGTCATGATTTCAAAAATATGTTTGGAAGGGAAGAATTTTTGTCATTCTCATGCTGGTATTAAGCATTCAGGCACATCAGGTTCGAAGTATTAAAGTTTTGTCTGGAGCTTCAAGCACAGGGAACATGCATTTAAGTTGAGGTAATCTCATGATTTATCAAAACTATTGCCTGATAATACACCAGTTGTCTTTTGATGATATAAAAGTTGCTGCTGGAGGGACGGAAGAGGGTGCTGTCAGCCTCAGGTAAGATGCGTTTAACAAAGCTGATAATGTCCCAGACACTCTATAGACAAAATCTCTCTTGAGGGTTGAAGTAAAGGAAGAAGAACAAGTCAGTTCAGCTCCAAAGCAAGTAGCAAGGCAGATGGATTTTTTCCAGTGCCTACCCACAGTGACTTAGCTCTAACTCCATAGTCTCATTACTATGCCAAGAGATCTTATCTCATTTGAAATACTCTGAGGCAAAGCAAACAATGGTCACTGGGCACAATCACCAGCTGTCCCATGCGATGTTATAGGCCAGAGCTGACAACACAGCTTCATGGAGCTCTTTGACAGGGTGCACACAGGAGGTCACATAGGCATAGCAGAAAACCCTTGGAGAGGGGAGGTGGAGGAGAGGATGAGGCCAGGGCAGCAAGCCCCAGCCCGTTATAGGTGGCTTGCCCCACTCCAGCTCCCAGCTCCAAATTCTGTATTGTACAACAACCCAGTGCCCGAATTGAAGGCCTTTCTTGGGATCAGATGCCCAGAGGCACTGCATGGCATATTAAGCATCATGTAGGCATGTGATCCTAAGTTACTGGCAGCATCCCAGAAGAGTAATATTCCCACTGCATTCCTTGGATATCTCCCAGCTGCTCACTTGAGAAAGTCAGCAACCTCATTATGTTTCATTGTTGGGGGGGTGGGGGGTGTCTCAGTCCAGAGGGTGTCTCCTGATCTCTACTGACCATTCTGTGTGCACTTGTGCAGGTCATCCCGGCCAAGCAGATCAATAGGTCCCTGTGTCATGCACTGGTCCCTAGCACCCACCACCAGGAATCAGAGCTGCAATGCAGCAGACAGATGAGTATTTCCAGCCACAGCATGTCTTCACCACTACCACTAACACCTTTTCCAGGGAGCAAGGAGAGAGGCAGTGGTCAGTCTAAGAGGGTTTGAGCACTAGTATGAGCAGAGTTTGAGAGTGAATCACTTGGGGAACTAGAGCCATGGGATCACACCAGCAGGAGCTGGTTGACAGACAAATCATCCTCTCCTCAGGGCAATTCTCCATGGTGTCTGTAGTCCTCTGCCTGCAAAGGCATGAGGTGTCTGGGTATCATAGCAAAGGCAGTGACAGTACAACCGAGACATGATTTCTCCTTCTTGGCTCCCCTACCAGCAGGACTGGCCCAGCAATGTGGACACATCAGCCAGAATGGATTTTGCATATGTTTGCCTTAGATTCAAAGCCACAAATGATCTTTGTAGCCTGCAGCACTGCCACACAGCAGTCCACACGTTTTTTCTCACTGGGAATCTGGGCTGCTGATATAACCAAGATCCTTCCCTAGATGTCTTGCCAGCATCCACACTCTTATGCCAGAGCACTTATTCAAATAGGAAATAATCAGATACAGGCTTCTGAGGCACAGGTCTGCCACTGTGCAGATAGGGCCTGAGGGTCTCTCTTAAACTCACCTGCACGCAAATGAAACAGCAGAGTACTGGTCCACTCATCTTTCCTCCTTTCCTCTGGCTCTGAAAACAACAGAGCTGACCATTTCATCAGGGCAACCTGTGTGTTCTATGCTAGGGAGCAGAACAAGCAAGTTCAATCCCAAAGCAGGCAATAGGGATGCGGGATGAGCATGGACACACTAGCTGTGTTCAGCATCTCAGCAGGCTTGAGCAGGAGCCATGCAACAGTACCAGTAATTCCCCATTTTAAGATGGTTTCTGAAAAGCAAGTCCATGTTCAAGGTAGACAAGCGATTCCACATGCTGGCAGGTGTCTGTGCAGGGGGTCTGAGGGCAGTCTGTCACCTGCACGTTGTGCAGTCTTGCTGCAGTGGGCAGATACCATGTGCTGTAAGATGATCAGAGACTGTGTATGGGCACCTCCTGCCTTTGGTCACAGCTGATAGACAGGAAAGCTCTGAGCCCAGAGAATGGACTGAGGAAAAATGGAAAAATGGTGCTCTACCTACCTAAAGGATGGAGAAGAGGAGATGAAGACAGCAGCAGTGAGAAGACCCAAAGAGGTTCAGTGATAATTGAGATGACACTGTCAGCTGCCACGGAGATAAGGTTATCCTCAAATCTGACACAAGAGCTGCCATGAAATACACAGCTTTCCCTTTCACAGCTCAAGGAAGAAGAAAGATATTAGGTAGAAATTCATACAACCAATACATGTGTCTGGTGGGGAAGAGAAAGAAGGTACTCTTACAGACAAAACAAGATTTACAGTTGTATGCATCAAGATCACTTGACAGACAGATCTTTGGATGAGGAGGATGAAGGACACCTGAAGAAGAGACTGAAGAAAACACCAGCCAGTGACAGAGGAAGAACAGATCTGGAAGAAGGCAGATGTGTACAGAGGACTTGACCAGCTGCTCACACAAGAACAGAAGCAATGACAACAGAAAGGGACACAAAGCCTCTGGTGCTGTGAGGACCAGAGCCAGGACAAGAACTGGCTGACTTAGGTTGGGAAGATAGACCACTTCTAGCTCTTCATCTTTTCCTATTATCTAGCAATTTTAGTCTTACTGAATTGGGTTAGAAAATCAGGAAATGCTTCTTTTTTCCAAGCATTATTGCATTTTTATGAGTTATTAATGAAATGACCGTAGGCTCCCATGTGTCCGATACTATTAAACTCTTCATAAGCTTGGAGAGGCAAGAAAGCTTCAGTGACATTCAGACTACAGGGGCAGCAGAGATTTTTCCCTTACCTCTTTTTCAATGTACAATAAATAGATGTTACAACAGGAATGGAAAATACCCAGAACACTTGTAGAAAGCAAGTCCAGTTTAATTTTATCAAACTGTTTTGATAGAAAATTAAACTCAAATATACTGATGATATATATTGCCAGGTAATTCTCCAGGTTAAATGAAATTACTGATAGGTCATCTTGAAGAGGCTTTGTGCTGTCTTTGAAAATATACAGAAAGAGAGATACTAGCATCTTACAGATCATCAAATACATGGATCGGAAAAGTCAGTTTAAACTTCAGAGCCTGTTTCTTTAATGCAGTAAAACACAGAGATTGAGACAGAAGGAATAATGCCACAAGAAGCCAACAAGCCAATATGCAGATACAATGAGTGTTAGGACCAACTGTTAGATACAGAACAGGACATCTTGGTTAAAGACTTTCTTTATGAAGCCATTTATTTGTTCTGTGACTTAAGTAACAATAAATCACATAGCACATGAGATTTGGAGGAGACATGGGGAAGGTGTTCATCTGGTGGGAAAGGCAATGTCTTTCCAGCACTGGATGTCTACCCCATGTCCACTTAGAGTTTTGCATACAACCTACAGGATGCATTCAATGATGCTTGCAAGTCTAAAGGTGGGGTCTACAGATTTCATGTTGCCTCTACAATCTACGCTCACAGCCTTGAGCATATGGCACCATACAGCACTTAATTTCATGAACACATACTCTTTTTCCACAGGGCTTCTGCTGCTCTGACTGTATGTGTGGTTATTCAGCTCAGATATTTTCCCTCCTGACCCAGTGCAAGGCCTGTAGGCCTGTTTTCCACAAGGAGCACTGTAAATATCATTACTGAATTTCCTTGTGGTCTTACCCTGAAGTCAAGAGAGCTTCAAAAAATCAATGCATGTTTCTTCATAGCATGCATGGGAGAGGGCATGGTGCTGCCCCATAATAAGAGAGATCAAAGTTACCAGAAGTTTCTCACTAATAGCAGGTACCAAAATGAAGGCATTAAGGCTTAATTTCCCAAAGCTCTTGGCAAGCTTAGAGCATTTTAGATATTCAGTGTGCAGCTCCCATGGATTTCCCCTCCAGGTGTGCATGCTCAGCACTGCCACAAATACTGTCTACAGGAAAAAACACAGCACACAGTGAGTGACAGAGAAAGACTGAGTGGAGTCTACTGCTGCCAAGACAGGGAGGAAAGCATCTCTTTCTCCAGCACAGCATCCCTCTGCCTCACCTGTTAGACACTCCTCACTGGTCCTGCCATGACAGCTACACCAGTGACATCAGTGGCACTGAGAGCAGTTGACCCAGAGCAGATTTCTTCTCCACAGCCTCATTCCTTCCCAGATCATCCAGTCTTGTCACAAGGCAGAGATATTTGTCATGCTTGGCAACTTCTAACCAAAAGATCAACTCTGCAACTCTAACATAAATTACTGCAACAACAGAAAATTAATCTTTTAAATAAAAAATGGAAAAAAAACCCAATTTTGTCACATGTATTCATATTGATCACCTGTATCAACCCCTACATTTCTATGTTTCTATGTAATGGCTGCCATGGAAGAGTTATTAATTTCAGTCAAGTAATAAAGAAAGGTTTTCACCGCAGCTTTGCTGTGTTAAACAAGCTTCTCTTTTCTTCATAGGCCATCCACTGGTTAAGGGAAAGGAGGGGAGGGAGTAGGACACCCATTTTTTTTTTGGCTGGGAGTTTCACAGCTATTTGCAGACAACAGACAAATAGGAGGATTGATGTCTTAAAGGTTCAGTTCCAGGGTGCAGGTAGTCATTGGAACAAGCAGTTGCACTTAATTCTGCTGTTACATCTGCCCTCACTTCTTTCTTTCTGTAGTCAAAAAGAAATAATAAAAAATATTAATAACAGTCAAGTCCCCACCCCCATATAAATCCATAAATGATAAGAAATGGGAACAGTCCATTACCTCTTCTAGATAGATCACAATATATATCTTTTCAGTGTAAGTCTGGCCATTGAATCTTGGTCATGGTAGCAAAAGTTTCTCAAGAAATCCCGTCACATATAAATTTAAACAGTAGCCAATACACATGACATGAATTTGATGCATGGTCATGGAAAGTAAAAATTGCAATTGATTTTGCTAAGTAGCTATTTCAAAGTGATAGAGGCTTTTCCCACACTCTCTAGGCAGCATCCGTTTCAGAATGCCTCAGAGACGTTACCTCATTAATTTTAATGAGAAGCCCAGACGTGCATCTGGCACAACCATAAATTGTTCTTTTTGTGTGTGCATGTATGTGTGTGTTTAAAAGAGCTCCCTGTGTTACCCCATGAAGGACCTGACTGTTACATGCTGACGTCTACTATTTAGGAACACGTCATCCTGGCTTTACCACACAGTTCCCTTTTCATGCTTTGGCCACCCTTTGCAAATCACCTTCATGCCTCTCCTTGCCGTACCCCTCACAGACCTTCTTCCATCTCTCAGAGAGGAGCGAGAGGTCCTCCCACTCCAGACACAACTCAGACTGAGGCCATAGCATCACCCCCAAAATATCCTTGCTCAGACATAGTCCCTGAAGCCTTACATTCACGTCAGTCCCATACTATGACCCACACTGTCCTGTTTAAACCTTGCAGCCTCCAAGGAGCCCCCTCAAACCCTCTTGCAAAGGACAAGTTTAAAGTTGGCCCCAACCTGCAGGGCTGAAGATGGACGAGGACCCTGTCAAACCCAGGAAGGGGACAAGGGAGGTGAAGTAAAACAGCTCACTCTCCTGTTTTTCCCAGCTGACCTTAGAAGTACAATTTGCCTATGGAAACAATTACTGAAGGAAAAACCCTCACTCAGAATATCCATTGTGGGAGGGATGCAGCTTTCTACCTCTTATTAAGGAGTGTCATGGAAAGCTAGTGTCTTCAATGCAGACCATTTACCAGCAACTGTGAGCTCAAATCCCAAGTGTCTGCTGTGGGCAGCAAGCGCTGGCTACTTAAATGACATTGCCACACAGTACAATAGCTGTTTGTTCCTGCAGTTATGCCATTTTATCTTACATAAGAAGCAAAATGTAGAGCAAGAGGTCACCCCCCCCAGTACCTGTGCTCCTAAAATGCTTTCCTCCTACATGTCCGCATTTTGAAGGTGAACCATTTTCCCTTCCAGAAAGATCTTTGTTTTCCCCTTTGCACAATAGTCTCACTTGATAAACATAGAGACATAGAAATGTCTGGGTTGGAAGGGACCCCTAGAGGTCATGTAGTCCAACCCCCCTGTTGAAAGCAGGGACATCTTCAACTAGAGCAGGTTGCTCAGAGCTCTGTCAAGCCCCACCTTGAATGTCTCCAGGGATGGGGC
>JANIJG010020514.1:121531-154031 GCA_024611175.1 Megaceryle torquata
GCCTCAACCACCTCCCTGGGCAACCTGTTCCAGTGCTCCACCACTCTCGTGGTAAAGAACTTCCTCCTTATTTCTAAGCTAAATCTACTCCTTTCTAATTTAAAACCATTACCCCGTGTCCTTTCACTCCAGGCCTTTGTAAACAGGCCCTCTCCAGGGTAAGATGACTGCTCCTCCTGCAGAGCAGCTCTGTCTGCATTCCTCATTGAGATTCTCTGCCATTCCCTTTCCTCAGCTACTTGATAGGCATTAGACCACTGCATCCAGATATGGGCCATCTTCAACCCATCATCAAATTCTGACACTACTCTGATCATCTCAGACTGGGGAGGAGATGTTTGGTTTGGTTTTTGCAGGTTTTACTTTGCCTAGCTGATGACTATTCACTCAGCAAATACACAAAATTAAGGTAAACTTCACCATTTCTCTCTGTGCTTGTAGGAAAATTCTTGCACATGGCTTGTCAGTCACTTGGGTATTCCCATCAGTAAGTATATTTATGTTATTTTTAATCCATCTCAAAGCATTACAGGCCACCCACAAGCTATTTAAAAAGAGATGCTGCATCTGTTCAATTAACAAGTTATAGATCTGCATTTATAAACTTTGATTCAGCCCAAATAGTTCTGTGACTTAGTCCTCCTCCACTCTCTGTGTCCTGAATAGCATCTTCCTTTCTGTAAATATCCCATGCAGCTTGTCAATATGGACTATTTGTGTACTATGTGACCACATATGAGTGCATTGCCTTTTTTTCTTAATTATAAAAGTAGAAAGTCTCCTCTGGTACTGACAGTATCGCAGAATTCAAGGGTGTCTGTCTCACCCCAACATCACAATGCAGGCTCCTCTCAAGTCTGACTGGGTCCATATAAATGGAAACCTGAAGAACTGTAGGTTTTGTCTCACCATCAAATCTATCCAAGTCTTTGTCCCCTCAATCATATGTGCATAAATGCACTTTGGTTTTGTAAGTCTTTGCTGTTTGCCAAAAGCAGCATACTTTTGTTAAATGGGATGCTTTTGTTGAAAGTTTGTAGCTAAATTTCCTTTGTCAGACTCATTGTTTTCAGTTGCAATTGCTTCCATGTTTATTGCAAACTAATCTGTTCTTTGCTCTCTGTTTACCCTGGAACTGTTTTTTCTGCCCTGGTATGCATCTTTAAGTAGATTCACTACCACTGGCTCACTGCTTGTTAACACTTCCAAGTGCTGGTTTCACTAGATTCCAAAATCTCTGGTGCTACTTGTCAACTCAAGTCCACTTCCAGCAGCAACCTTCTCTTGTGGTCAGTCACCATGAATCACCCACTCTCAGATCAGCTGCCAAGCAGCCATTAATGAGCAAGGTTTCTTTTTAGCAAGCAAATCGATAAAAATGGTCAACAGCATCTCCTGAGAGGAGGTCTCTTGTACAGCTGCCTCTGGGATGTTCCTGAAGGACTGGAGAGTAAACTCTGTCATACTGGAATAGGCTGCTGAATTCTCATGCCTCACAGAAAAAGCCTTTTCACGTCTGTTTCTTTGAAATACCATTTGCTTATAGTCAAGCTCAGGCTCAATGGAACCCAATTTTTCTAAGCCTATGGACTGAATCCAGGTTTAACATATTTGTTTGCTTCTGACACTGTACAAGATAGATGCTGCTGACAGGGGTCCTGAGGTGGAAGACTGACCATTCTCACCTGGTACATGGTGTGTGGCAGCATGCAAAGAGTAAATACCATGTCCCGTTCAGACTGGTTGTATCCAGGGAAACAGTGGAAAAGTTCTTTCCCTAACACTTACTCTCTCTGGTCTTGTTTTTCTTATGTTTAACTCTTTCCTAAATCCACCAGCCCTCTGCCCCCTCCCCTGATTCTCACAACTTCCAGTGTGGTCTCATTTCTTTCCACCCTCAGCCTTGCATTTCTTTTTGTCTTTGGTTGACTGTGCAAAATTACCTCCCATCCAGGCAACAGCAATTCTCTACGCTTGGTGAGCTGCTAACAGGTCTCTGTCAACAAGGTGGCCGTATGAACAGCAAGATCTTTTCAAGGCCAGCCTTTTGCATCAGATGGAGGGAGCCATGTTACCGAGAATATGGACCTTCTCTTCAGATGAGGTCATCTGTTTGAGTTTCCATCCCTCAGATGCAAGTGAATCTGAGCTTAAATGAGACATGTTCTCCAGTTCCTGCTTCTAAAAGTAGAACCCATTTAACTCAGCAGATTGCCCAGCTGGAACAGGCTATTTACAGCTGTACCTGAAGCTCTGATAAGATAATGGATATGTTGTAAATACCTATCATATTATGTTTCCTTTGGTTAGTGTTTGGGTTCACACGTAAAACAAATGGCTCCAAGGATTGAATAACATCTCAGGGTTCCTCTTTGAAGCAAGCTGGGAATCTCATAGGATTTTAAAAGTTTATTTATTTCACTAGAAATTTCCTCAGGACTTGGTAAAAATAATCTAATTGCATGGCAAAAAGCATGTATTACAGCTTGATTTCAAGGCAGGGAGTGAGTGTGGGCCATTTTCCACTTCATTCATTTAATAGGTGTACATTTCATTATGTGAGATTGAACCTGACTTTTACTGGAATTATTAAGGACCTAAGAAAGGAGTGAAGTAGGACAGCTTAGAATAAGGAAGCAAGCAGGAAATATGTGTGCACATAGTGAGATGAAAGAGGACTTGCTCTTCATTCTTTCCTCCGCCCTCTCCACTTCTCAAAATTTAGTCTTCTTTCAGAGCAGTGAGAAGACAGGCTTCTGTGTAGTTGCCCCAAAGTTGTCCCAAGTTCTACTGTTGGTGATGGATGTGAGAAGAAAGTGAAGGAAAAGGCTATTGGTAGAGGATTTGTCCAGACAAGGTAGCTGCTGTAGATAAAACCTAGACAAGGGAGATGTGAGACAGGCTTGTCAGGAAAGAAAAAGACTGACATGGGTCATCTGTACTCCTCTGTTGTTAGAGCACAGAGAATATTTTCCAAGGGGATTGGGTGGGGGTTAGGGTGGCTCTTGAAGAAGGAGCAGGGGAAAGCAGCAATTTCCAACTTTTATTTCGGGATGAGTAATTAACCTTATTTTCTTCCCTGCACTGCTGTCCCCACAGGTTACCAAAAAGTACTTGAAGACCAATGTTGCAATGACATCTATCACATGGCAGGAGGCAGCTGAGGTGCTGCTCTTCACCAACACTCAGCATGGCTGCTCTCATCTCCACTGAAATACATTGCATAAACCACCCCTTGAGCAGGAGTCCTTACAGGCTCCACACATCATTGCACTCACAGATCACACATGAGCTGCAGTCAGTGCTGGATGGTCCATTTGCTTCATGTTGTTCTTCTTGGAGAGCAAGGGGATCCCATTAAGTGTGAAATCTATGCTCTGCTGTCTGCTCTGGTTTCCTTTCCATGTGAGTGCTGTAAGAAGCAGCCCGTGTTAATCTTTAGGGCATCATGTAGAACTCATCAGCATCTGTCCTGAGGTCATTAATAAAGCTTTTTTTTTTTTTTTTTTAATTTAATTAAACAGATTTTTCTACTTGGTTACTAGATCCATCCATATTTTGGCTCTGTGCATCACTGTGGATATATTCACACAGGCACTCCCAACCTGAGGAGCTGGAAAAAAGCATGCCCCGAATGAAGCTTGAAGCACAGCAGGGGATGCGGTTCTCTCCCCCTTAGAAACCATAATCAAGTACATATGCATTGCTTAAGTTCACTATTGTGTCTATGCATCCAGTAACTTCTGCCTGGCCCATTAGGTGAAACGACTGCAAAATACTAGGCTCTTCTGGCATCAGAGCTAGAACCACAGAAGAGCTGCTTGAAAGTCAAGAATATTTATAGAGGAAACAAAATCATCAGCCGGGCTGTGACTCCAGGATTCAAGAGACACCAGGTCCCTTCCAGGTTTAGCCACCATGCCTTCATTTTCACTCCCACCTTTTGTCCATCCTTTCAGAGGTACAGACTCTCTCCCTCATTAAGAGCCCATACAGTGTCTAGCGTAACAGGGCCTTGACCCTGTGCAGCCCCAAGCCCTGCCTTCATAAATCAAGTATAAGAATGGGATTATAGCACTGTCAGCCGACAGTAATAACATGTGCTCCAGGTCAGAGACACTGAAGGGCAAGAATTGCTCATTAAGATAAAAATATGGGATTTTTTTCCTTGACATTATCAGGGAAACATGTTCATTCATGTTTACAGTTATTGTAAGAGCTTCCTGCAACACCTATATCCTCTGATGGCAAAAGTGAAACTACATAGCTGCTCTAGGCTGACCTCAAAAACTGAACAAAGGCCCCAAGACAGAAGGAGGATTTGGTGCCCATAGGAAATCCCTAGGTGACACTAAGCTCTGGCTGATGGAAGCCATGGTGCTACATCAACCTGCCAAGCAGTCACACGTTCCTCAGTCAGACCAGAGCTGCTTGAAACAAGCTCCCAGCCCTGAAACCAGCCTCACAGTTCCTCCTCATCAATGTGAAAGACTGAGGACCTGAGGCTGGTTTCACGGGCATTTAAGCCCCACTACTAAACAGATCTGACCTTTTCCCACTCATCCTAACATGCAGTTCACAGCCAGTAGCAAACTCTGCACCCTCTGCCAGACTCAAAGGGATTCTGGCTAGTACTGGCACCCTAACATAGAACCCCACATGTCTTGGTTTCAGAAAGAAGACAGTTTCTTCTGTAGGTTTGCAGCCTGGCTTTTGCTTTTCTAAAGAAGAGATTTTTATTCAATCAAAGTGGTATTTCTAACCCTCTCCCAGCAGTAACCCAAGTCTATGATGCTTCTTTTACAAGAACTAATGTTCCTCTTGGACTTGTGGAGAAACTTTGAATTACAGAATTATTGGAGTGCCAGAAAAGGAGAGAGAGCAGCCCATGATGTAGTTCTGCAAGTAGATGTACTCAAATCTAATCCTGCTTGGGTACCTGGCATTCTGGTGATACATCTGAATGGTGACAGGTATGGGTCAGGTATGATTTCTGCAGAAAAGGGGTGTGATACAGCTAAATGAGCCTGGCATCCTAGGAGGACTGGTGGCTGAGCCCTTCACATTCTGAAATCTAGGAAATATTTTCCTATGTTTTGTTGGGAATTTGATGACTCAATCTGGGAACTAGGGAGGCCTGCCCTTGCTGCGGAGGGGAAGGCTGCTCCTTCCCTTCACTGCCTCCTTGAAAGGATGATCAAAATTTCTCGGGGCTGCAGTTAGGGCAGATGCAAGGGCAAAAGCTGGGTCTGAAGTTCCTGCTGAAAGCATTAGTGAGGGACATGGGGAGACCTGAGTTCAGTTTTGCCAAATCCATTGAATAGTCTGGGGCAGGTCATTTTATCTCTGGTTTCCTGGTTGTAAAACAGAAGAAAACTTTTCCCTACCTCAGAGTAAACCCCTTGGTTCTTGTCAAGCATTTAAGTACTACAGCAGTGAGGGCCATATAAATTATAATTACACTGAGTGCCTGGTGTTGCTGCCCGGAACTAGCACTTCATTCTTTAGTGCACAAAATTTCTTTTTGCTGCTGCAACCCTAATTAGATGCCCTGTCTTGAATGACTCATTTCATCATATAGAAATCCATTTTCTTTGTCTCTAAAGGAAGCCTGAAATAATGTTTTGGAATTCAAAACAGGTTATATTTGCCCATAACACACAGCTCCCAAAGTCTGGTTAGGACAGGGTGGGGAGCCAGGGGTGTTAAACTTAGAAATGGATTTAATTAACCTTTGTTGTTTATTGCTTACTTCCAGAGTTCAACCAGGTTAAGAAAAGAACAAGGAATGGGTCACCCAGTGTTTACACGGGGCTTTTGAAGAATGGCCCAGACAGTTATTTTCCCCCCACCCCCCCCTGCTATTTCTTTAAACATTCTGAGTTTAAAGTTGTGGCTTAATTTTGGAGCCAAGGAAGGGGGATGTTGATTCAGAACATGGTAAATAGGTAGTGGTAGGAGGTCATATGAACTTCTCTGTGCTTCCTTTAACACCAGCATACCCTTCTACCCCCTCAGCTTACTGCATGCATGAGGTGGTAGGGAGCCTCGGCAGAAGAGCGACAATTCATTTCCATGCTGTGTAGCATTTTGGTCATCTGTCTTCATACTGTGCCACCATGAAGGATATTTTTCACTCATTGTGTGATCTTGGAGTATAACAAATTAGCATCTTATGAACATTTTGGTAAATCTCAGAAGTACATCTCCCTGCAATGCTCCTCTCTGCACCCACTTCCATACAGAACCTCCGTGCCCTGACCATATGTCTATTTCTGACAGGAATGGGCAGATCTATCACATTCTGTGTGAGAAGACAAAGGAACGTAACACAACAGACCACCCTGGTTTGATCCTGAAAAAGTCTTTCTGCTTCTTCATGCTGCATCTGCACCCATATGCATATTGGTACAAGCACAGACAGAGAGGTGAAGAGGGACCTCCTGGAGGTCAGGTCTGAAGCCTCGGTGTCTTTTTGGGTATTTCTGGGCTCAGTAAAGAGGAGTGGCCAGTTTAACTGAAGGAAGATGTCATTTCCTTCTTTACTCCCAAAACAGTTTTTTATTGAAAGAAAGTTACTATGCACACTGTCACAGAGTGAAAAATTGTTTTTTACAATTTGATGATCCTGTCTGATGGTATGGAGCAAGAAGCCACACAATTTAAATAGCTGTCATCAAACTGGCATAACCATGACAGCAAGCTCCAACAGTGAAACTTAGGAGCGACAAAGAAAGATTTGGGAAATTATTAAGCCAACAAATTGTGCTGTGAGTGGAAAAAAAAGAGACACAGCACTTTTTCAGTGATTTATTTTTATTTTATTTTCCTTGGTTACATAAAAAGAGGTGAGGAGAGAAGAAGAGAATGGAGGAGAGGAGATATGAAGGAAAATAAAACACCCATAAAAAAGAAACAAAGAGGAAGTTTACACACTTTAAAAAGTGGTGTTTTGAGTTGAATATGTGCCAAATTCCTTCCCTGAAAACCTTATATTAGATTTTTGGATGGTATAAACTAATTTACATCCACTGACTTTAGTTAAGTCACACTTATTTATATCAGTTAGGAATCTTGTCCCATAAACTAGTGAAACAAAAAAAAAAGGAAAAATAACAAGGAGGTCACTTTGAGACACGGAAATTACACAGGACAAGGTTTTGACTCAAATGTTGTTTGTAGCAACAGTAGTGTCAGTCTGCAGTAACTTCATTGGCTTCCACCAGGAGTTTCAACAACTACAAGAGATGAACTTACCCTGGGAATTCATCAGGATACAGGCCCAGACAACACTGTAAAGAAAGAAATGCCCTGCAAACAGAAAAGTATATCAAATATCATTGCATCCACACACCTTTTCCAGTCTGCCACAATGTAGTTCCCTCTGACAATCACCCAGAAGACACCCCATCATTTGCTTATGATATTGAGCTGTGTGTAGAAAAGAGAGGGTTCTCCAGTAGTGTGGGTGTGATGTTTGTAGTCATGGCTTACCATTTAATCTTGTTTTAAAGAGGGAAGAAGGGAGGAAGGGAGGAAGGGAAGAAGGAGGCGGTGAAAGGAGGGAGAGGGAGAGGGAGAGGGAGAGGGAGAGGGAGGGGGGGGGGGGGGAGGGGGGGGGGAGGGAGGGGGGGGGGGAGAGGGAGAGGGAGAGGGAGGGAGGATGACCTTTGTGACAACCCTGAGCCATGAAATGCTGATTCTGATTGACTTAAAGAAAGAAAGAACAGTTTTCTGGCAAAGTAAGATCAATGAAACAGGGTGGAAAGATGACTTTATGGTTACAGGACAGCTCAGGAGACAGTGAGCCAACACTTGTTGATCTGTAATATAATGGAAGTCGAGATGGCCTCCTGTTACACTTTTGGACAGTGTCTGGAAGAGTGAAATATCAGTCATGGCAAAACACTGCTGGAATCTGAGTGAAGATGAAGATGTCATGGAAACTGGGATCTGGACAATCCAAAACATTTCTCCAGCCTTGCAGTGGAAGGTCGTGGGGATACTTGCATGACAGTAAGTGGCAGTATTTGCAAAATAGAAGAGGATGCAAGCAAGCTCACTCCTTTCTAATTATGGAGGAGAGTATGGTTGATTCAGCCTTAAATGGCCCCTGGAACAGGAACACACAAAGAGAAAATTTCCACTTGGACAGAAATATTGACTCAGTTGGTGGAAGCTAAATTCTTCAGCAGATTAGATAGACTGATAAGGTTTTTCAGATCTCCTTTGGCATGGAAAGCCCAGGGTTGAGCAGCCTTGCTATATTTATTGGGTAGGTTCCAAAATGTTTCACTGCACAGATGCTACAAACCTTGTAAAAATTTAAGTGTCTACTGATGATATAATTGTCTGGGACAGAGCTGTCACTGAGTATCAGGAATTATTTCAGCATGCACTTACTGAAGTTGCAAGTGGAGAAAGGTTTCAATTAAACAAAATGAAGTTTCAGATTAAAAAAAAAAAAAAGAGAGAGAAAAAAAATCTCCTAATTGTTACAGATAGTGACCTTAAAATGACAAATTTAAAGTTCTGGCTCTCAAATGCTTTGTGTCCGTAAGTTCATGACAAGATTTTCACAACCTGGGTGAAATGATTTCCCAAACACTGCCAAAGCAGAATGACAACACAGAAAGTTTAACCATTTGTAGCATGTACTGATATTAATCTAAGTTGCATTTTGGGGGCCATATTAAAAGCAACCAAGTTCTACACAGATGCTTCAAGTGGTGACTCAGGAACTCTAATTCACCCAAGATGTTACATGACTGAGTAAATTCCTGTAGTGCATGAAGAGAGCAAAAGAGGTAAGAAAGCAAATGCCTGCACAGCATAAGAAAACAATGCTAGGTCTTGCACATTGTCCTGATTTGCCCAAGTCTCCCAAGGGCTATAAAAAATGCAAGCAGACAACAGTTCCCTCTGAAACTGGAAGAACACCCTGTGAGCCTTGAATTGATGACCCAGGATATGATTCAGTTACAGCAAACATGCTGTTGAGTGTATATGCTCTGCTTGTCAGCACATAGCCTGATGATGTGGAACAAGCAGAAACAGATCATGCAAACACAGTAAAAGCATCGTGTACTGCATCTCCTTAGGCAGGGGAATCCTTCAAGAACAAAATAGAGCAAGCATCAGTGCACACAACTGAAAACTAACTCATGTACACATTTACTCCCTGCATGTGCACGTGCTTCTGAGATGAAAGAAGCAGAAAGCACGTGGAGCAGACAAGGGCATACATAGCTGGGTCTAACTATTTCTGCATTTGGTGGCAGGGGTCAGCTGGCCCTCTGACACTGATCAGCCCAGTCACACTGAAACCTAAGCAAACAAGACAGTCTTTTTGCTGGTGAAAGTTGGTGTCAGTCCCCTGACAAAAGCAGGCCTCATCCTTGGGTGATGTGAAGCAGTGTCATCCCACTAAAGTTAGTAGACCAATAATCCAGCCTCAGCTCTGAAGAAAGTCAACAGAGCAGCATCAATCATCAGGAGCTGAGATTTTGGCTTCCTCCCTTTTGTTTTACAGTAGATTAGAAAGACAGATATTTCTCCAAAAGACCAGTGAGGTGCACTGACAGCAGAGGGGAGGGGAAGGGGAGGCAGGGAGCCAAGATAAGGAGCTTTGCTGGGCTTATTAGTGTAGGCTCCAAGCTGATGCTGCTAGACCCAACAGTGGGACAGGCAAGGAGAAGGAGGTGGCTCAGGAGGATGAGTGGGCAGCTGCCACAAGGGGGAAAGAAAGAGACTATCTGTGGGGTGAATCTGAAGACAGCAGGCCCACTGGACAGGGCCAAGAGGAGGAGAAGGGAGTGGAATCCACCAGCAGAATGACTGGTGGAAAGACATCCCCTGCCCTCTGACACATTTGTGATGTAATAGCAACAGCTACACAATGGGGTATTTCTTGCTCCATTATTGTACTTCTTCGGTGAATTTGCTAGTGTGATGAATTTAGAAAAGTTGTCTTTCAGAAGCTAAAGAGGGAGACGAGGTTCCAGTAGAGGTGGTACCACCTAATGCTGAAGTTGCTTAATACTTCTTATTAAGAAGCTGTTTTCGGTTACTTATAACTTTGTCACATTAACCATCTGGCCTGTAATTCCCTATGCTGGGTGTCTGCCTCAAGATGAATTTGTTTTGTTCATTTGTTTTTGCATTTCTGTTTAAATGGTGCAGCTGTTTCTGAGAACAAGGAGAAGAAAAATGCATTGTTTCCCTCAGGGTGAAACATTCTTACTGGTCTATGACTCCCATGCCTCAGAGCAGGCACACAAGTACAACTGCTCTCATATCAAGGATGTACTCTTGGCAGCCTCATTATAATCTATCCCTGTCTGGCCACCTTATAAGCCTCAAAAAAGCCAACATTTGCATTTTGCCTGCAGAAGACAAAGGTTTTTGGATATCTCTCCTGGGTTTGTGTTCCATCTCTTCCAGATCCTCTGTGCCACCATGCAGTAGGGGTAGGTGCACACACATGTCCCTGCATGGGGACATGAGGAGCAAGCAGAATCGCCTCTGCCACCACTCCTGATGAAATCTCTGACTGAGAGAGGACTGTATCCACTCTGCCTTCGAAGGCAGAGGTAAGCAGAAACATGAACTGGAAGGAGCTGGGGGATACAGAAAAAAAACCAAACAAACAACACGAGTCACCAGCCAGAGCTGAGAGGAGATGGGGTATGAGTGAGAGAAGGAGCAAGATGGGGGCAGGAATACCATGATACAAGGGGGTACATCACTCAGGATCTAAGTGATAGAGAAGGAGCATTATAGCCATATAAAGTTCTTTGGAAAGTCTGTGCCTGTACACCTCAATGTCCTTGGCAGCCCAGGCTTTCACACCAAGTCCAGCATGCTCCTGTCCCTGCAGTCTGTGAAGATAATGGGCTGCCATTCTCCCATCACCTCAGACAGCAGAGGGCTCAAGATCTGCATCTCCCTGTCCTCTGGTGACCTATGTGAGAGTCAGCCCATCCCCACACTGCACACTCTCTAAGGGGTGGGACAGAAAGCTCTGAAACTTTGTTGCAGTTCCGCCCAATAAGCCAATGCAATAGCACATGAAGAACTATGCAAAAAGAACATTAGGACTGCAAAACAGAGTGAGGAAATGCTGGTCCAGAGGTTTTCCATACATCATTAATTCATCTCCTTCATGCCTGTGTGTTACAGTACAGCCTTTAATTACATGATCACGTAGTGTTTGGTTGTTGTTTTTGGTTGTTGTGTTTTTTTTTTTTTTCCCCAGAGGACCCCTACATCCTTTATTGTCAAGCTGGAGGGGTGTGTAGGAAATGAGGAAGGGGATTGGAGGTGGAGAAGAGATGATCTGGTCATTAATGCAGCTGAACCCTGCCTACCCCTCCTCCTACCACCGAATCCTTGTGTGCTACTGGCAAGTCACTTAAATAATCATTTCCTAAGTTGGCCACTACCTCCCATTCTGTTTGCCAAGCTACAGACACCTGGGGCCACACTGGCAAAAATGCTGAGCATTCTGCACTGCAAGCAAAGTTGCTGTGAGCTGTGCCTTCAACATGAAATTATGGGATTTCCTGGCATTGAAGGCTGAAAAAAATCCTGGCTGCTTTTAGTAATTCCCTGCTCACACTCCCACTCTTCAGCTGAGGATGTTTTGCCCCTAGACATAGGCCACAGCAGGCCATAGTAAGTTTGCCAATGATTCCCTTTGAGTGGCTTCAATATCAAAACCTGCTAATAAGGATATTCCAGGGGCTGCTTAGCTCCCCTTTCTTCTGTTGTCTTAGCTCCATGTCCTGCACGAGGAGGTTCTCAAGTGCTCCTTTTATTTATGCATGAACCTTCTGCAATGTTAGAGTTGCTTACCCACGCACCATTCTCCCTCTCTGGTCTCCTCCCTTTTTTTCTTCTTGTTTTCTCTCAGTAAGTGTCCATCTCTCACATTCACAGAAAACAATTGGTTTTGTTATGTATCTGTAACTTTGTCTTTCACAATAGTCACTTGGAGGGTAAATTCTCAGCAGTAACATGCCAATGTCTAAACATATACAGCACACACTCACACACACACAACCCAAAAAAAGCACACGTGTTGATGTAAACTGAACAGACAGTTAGTGATCTGCCACCTCTAATGTCTTTATCCTTCCATTTTGGTAAAATGGAAGTGGTATTAGCTCCTTCCTCTTTTCATAAGGGCTGTGGTAAGGGGAAATCTGTTCATGTTTGTGAACTTCTCAGATTTAGAGTGAAAGTGTCACAGGAAAGCCCATGAGGAAATGTAATCAGTTTGTGTTCTAGGCAGAGCTTAAGTGGAGTTTAGTAAATAAGGTCTGAGGTCAAGTGATGAGGGTAAGAAGTTCTGAACAGTTACCCAGTGACCACAGTGATGATCTGACCTATACAGTGACAATCCTGTGACTGCAACTCAATGCAGATACATATAGAAGTTTGAATTAAGCCCTGTAGAGCAATCATGACTTCAGCATTTCTTATTTCTGAGCATTTCATGTTTCCAACCTAATTGTTTTTTTAATGTCATTATTAAGAGGTAATAAGGACACAGATAATATATTTGCCTACCTAGCTGAAGGACTATGCAGTTAACACAATTAGAAAATAATTGGTTATCCATTTGGTCTCTACGACAGTAGAGAACTAGACTTTATAAGTCACATGCCACTACCTTCTTTTGAAGGCCCCAGGCAAAGACCCTGGGATGATATTCATATTCTTGTGCATGTCATTGCTTATTTTTTCCCCACAGGTTATGCTTTCCCTTAACCCAATTTCTTCCCCTTTTATACCTTTACATACAAGCAAGCACCGTGTTGAAGACTCTTTGTCCTAACTTCTCAGAAACCAATGACTGTAAACAGGTATTAACATGCCCCTACAAATACAATCAGACAATACACAGACAAAACAAAGCAGGTTTGGGTCATTCTCTCATTGCACTCTTCAAAAACCTAAACAGGCTTGGATGATTTCTCCAGACCCTCAATCCCTGCTATTGCTTTGTTTTGAAGATCATCCAGGTTATCATCATCTCACTCGTTTAGTAGGACACTGATTTCAGAGCAAGATCATAACTTCCTGGTCTTGATCTGTGTGCTCTTTGTGCCAGCAAAACCAAACTCCACTGATTGTCCTTGTGGTCACACTGCATGCCAAGATCTTATCAAATCTGCTCCATGTATTGGCCCACCCATCCCTTTCCATTTGTTGAGCCCCACAACTCACTTTAACCAACATGCTCACAAGTTCTTTCAATATGACATCTGCCAAAGCTTTTATTCCTTTCTCATAGGCTGTGTATTTTTGATTGATTAATAGATGTTTGTTTTGCGGGTGTTTTTTCAAGATGAAATGGTTGGGTTTTTTGGCTTGCTTTCTGCTCCTCCAAAGTCACATTGCATTTGTTCTCTGCCCAAACTTGCATTTGCGATTCATCCCAGTTAAATAGCATTTGTTAATGCCACTAATGGGCTTTTAACTCTCCGCAACCCGATTAATAGTGGAGATATTAAGTACACCCAGAAGTAATGTTTACAAAAGCATCCACGTGATTTAGAAGCATGAGTCCTGTCAAATGTCTCCGCGTCAGCTTTGCCTTTGAAAGTCAACTTCACAGTCTGGCATGGACCCAGTGAGCTGAGAGCATGCTCCATTTTGGGAGGCGGGGGGGAGGGTTGCAAGCTTATCCCTTTCTCACAGGACATTGGGGTGAGCATCATATCAAAGTTATTTGCATGCATTGACATTTTTTCCTTCCCTCCCTGATTGCTAGCAGTTTTTAAAAGATCTTATTTTCTGCCTTGCATCCTTTTCCACCACTCTTTTTGTTTTGTCCTTCTGTTCTTAAAGAAGCAATGGGCCCTCTCCGTCACTTCAGGCTCCATCTCATTTATGCATGGATAAGCTCTCCAGTACTACTTGTTTTCACAATGTTTCTTTCTAAAAACGATTCATCTTTCCTTGGCAGCAAAAACTCCCTTCGAATTCCTCTTGCATGTACCCTTTCCCTGCAGCAGGTAATGACTGAGCATTCAGGTTTGCTTGCTTTCCCTACAGCAATTGCTATTAACATAACTAAATAAATACACCTATTTTTACAGGAGCCAGACAGGTATCCCCAATGGACAGTGCTTGCTGTGTCCCACTATTGCTTGGCTTTCTAATAAGCCTCACAAATGCCTTATCTCAACTGAGCCATCCTCAGTTTGCTTTCAGATCCCTGCATGGGCCAGTCCTAATTCTGAAAGAAGAACAAGACTAGACATTTATCCTCTTTCCTGAGCTCCTCTTTCAGGAAGAGATTGTTTACACATCAGTACATCTGAATAATTTCCCCAAACAGGCAGCTAGCTATTTGGTGCTAATTCATAGCATCAAGAGCCACACAGCTCCATCTCACTCATTGCAAAAAGCACTGAAATTCCAGGGGCCCATATTCTACTCAAGCTGTGAGTTCTTCTCAAACATTCATAAAAGGAGGAAGACTTACCTTTCCAGGCAGTGTCGACAGAATTAAATTGCTGCAAAACTCCCCATTGGCATTCCCTGACCTCGAATTGGTGCAGACCACATTAAAGAACAAACACAACTTTTGCATACAGAACCATAATCAATTGCATTGCACTCATCACCTGAATTAGAGGTATGGAGCTAGAGGGGCATCCACTGTGCTGACATACAGAGATGGTTCCTGTACCAGCTCTGAAGAGCCAACTTGTCTTGTTCCAGACACCATGTTAAACCTGAGTAAATCATTCATCAATGATTCAGCAGAGACTTGATGGCTTTTGGCTGCTGCTTTCTTGTTGTTTGCATGAAAAGAATGCCATCTATCACCATTCGGGGGCCTTGCCCGTGCTGGCTTGCCCTGAGATTTGCTGTTTGACACAATTTCCAAGGAATGATCACACTAGATGAGTGCATGATTTCATCTCCTCACGCAGCAAGTGAGGAGTGGTTCCTTGTCTGTAGGCAAATGCATGATACCCTAGCAGAGCTGCTTCCCTTTCCCACTGATAGCTTTTAGTCAACAGATCACCTGCAAAGACCATAGTAGAAGAATGAAAGGAGCAGAACCTCTGAAGTTTCTCTGGAGCAAGGAAATGATGGGATGTCACCAGACACTGCATGAGTTCTCTGTGTTTCCCTACTACATAACTAAATATTACAGAAGTAGTCCTTTTTAGGAGTCACAACATTTCATATCATCTGTTCACACAGATGGCAAGTATTGTCTTTTTAATATCTATGGTTTTTTATATATCTAAAGCCTACTGACAGAGGGACTGATCTCACTCAGATCAAGACCCTCTGGGTGAAACATGGTTATGAATGATAACTCAGGCACTGATTTACAGTAACTTGGCACCTCCTGTGGCCCCGCAGAGAGAGAGAGGGAGACCACTTCAGTGAATCCTACTTGGTGGAAATTTATTGTGTTCAAAGAAGCTTGAGGAGATGGTGTATCATTTGGTACCTGGTGAATGTGACATGTGGACTAGTCAAAGAGCTGCTGGAGAACCACAAAATGCATATGAGGAGTCCTGATGGTCTGCACGCTGCTTCTGCATGGGTGCCTGCTAAGCACAGCCCTGCCTGATTTCAGACACCCTGCTGTGGGCATGTTTCCAATAAAACAAAAGAGAAAAGGGTTTTATTTCAAGGAAAAACACCCACAAAGAAATTGAATAAATGCTATTTAAATCCTCTGTCTCTTTTTCATGAACTTAATGCAGAACACAGGTCCACCTCAAAGACCCAGCATGCCACAGAGGTCCTCTGAGACCACCTCGGTGGAAGACCTATCTCTGAAGTGGTCCCATCCACAAACCCCTCTGAAGCACTCCATACAAAGGCAAAGGCAAACTGGCAGCTCCAGCCACCGAGAAAGCAGCTGGCTTTGCTGGGAAAAAAAAAAAAAAAAAAAAAAAAAGTCTCTTGCCCATTAAAAGCCTTTGGGTTTTGCTGAAGACAGACTTCTCGATTCGTCCGGGGAGTGAAACACCACCTGTTTTGCACAGATGCTACAGTTCCATGGGGAAACAGAAACCAGTTAACAGGAATGGGATTGCTCATGGAGGGCCCAGCCTTTTTTTTGCCCAAGGGCATCAAGGGCATGCTCATGCACTACAAACTTGACCCATGGTCAGGTAAGCCTGAAACTTCCAGGGCTCTCAGCTTCCCTGTCAGATAGTGGTCTTACACTTCTTTACAGTTTGGTTCAAGGAGGGAGGTGTGTACTCTGTGAGCTCTAAGGAGGCTCTCTGTCTTCCTGGAGCACTGGGGAACCTCAAGCAGGCAGTGCAATGTACGAGAGGTGTCAGCGAGGGATCTAGCTATGGAGACCTTCTTCATAGCCACCACCCTCTTCTCCAGAGCAGGTTTATACACTGCAAGGACCTATCTACCTTTACATCCACTCAGGTGCTGTGAAGTTTATTTCTCATGCAGACTTTGCAAACATGAGGTGAAGATTAAACCTTGTTGTAATAAACTGCATCAGCTGTACAAACCTGTGTAAAAGAACAGATAGATACAATGGAGCGAGAGCATAAATAACAACATAGGGACTGAGGAAGGGAGTGGGAGAATCAGGAAGGTCAGGGTAGCTGGATGATAAAAGAGTTGTGCGGTTGGTCTCAAGAGCGCAGTTTGTCTCTGATAGTGAATAATTCATGTGAGCTATTCCTATGAATAACAGACAAGCTTCACCTCTGATGTCTTCTCCTTTCTTCACCTCTCACCATGACACCTACCGGAAGTGAAACTCAGATCACATTAAGATCAAGAGGAAAGAGAAAATGGGACATAGCTATTTACAGGTTACCATGTTCGTATCTATGTCAATGTCCTAATCAGTGGTTAGAAGGACATCTGCCAATGTGTACAAACACGTTGAAGAAATTGGTCTGGCAAGTTGAGAGATGGTTAGAAAAAAAAACAAGGGGAGGTCTGTAAGCAGGAGATCTCAGGCTGAGCCTTTGAGTGTTGGTTAGTCATTAGGAACACAGCAGCACCCTGATGGTTACAGCAAGACAGAGAGGAGATCATCAGCTATTCAGTTCATCAGAGTGTGGTGAGGGGACACATGCCTTGAAACTCAGCACTGAAGTTAGTGGTCTAGGGAAGTTTGCAAAATGGCATTACTGCCGAGGCATGACATCATCAGGTGCTGCAAATTAGTGCTTCACTAAAAAGTTAGGTGTTGATGTCCTCTTTTTTTTTTTTTTTTTTTTTTTTTTTTTCCTGGTTCAGTATTGTGAACTTTTACCACAAGCAGAACTCTACCCTGTTGTTGTTTCGATAACAGACAGAGGATGTTTCGCAAAACTTTGTGGCAGAACACGTAACGCTGGCCAGAGGGCTGTCAGATTTGCAAAACTGGGTGAAATGTTGCAAACAGGCAGACTGGCGCCATTGGAGAGCAATTCTGAAAAAACTAACTCCTGGACACTTCCCGCTTTCTGTCCAGTGCCCAAGCACCCTCCAGATATGCTTTTAACAAATGCTCCTGTGTCCCAAATACTATCTATCTTCCAGGACCTCAAAGGATTGCCCCAGCATGTGCAAAAAGATATAAATAATGAATAGAGAAAGTTTATTTTGAAAAAAAAAAAAAAAGCCAGAGATTTGACTATAAGCATTTTTAAAACTATTGGCTTTGCACGCAACAGTTCTGCAGGAAACTTGCCATCTCACAATGCCAATGACTGAAAATGCCACCAATATGTCCTTCTTAGTGGCCACCCAAAATGTCTGAGTAGATGGCCATGCCATTGCGTGATTCCTTAAAATAAAATGACTGTAATTGTGGTTAAGCTTTAGCTATCCAGGAGCCACATGAAAGAACATAAAAGCCACAGAAAATCTTAGCTACACTGTCTACTGGGGCTTTGCCAGCTGTTTCTGAGATGATGAAATCTCTATCTCTGCAGAACTTATGCTCAATTTCAGGTTCTCAGTTTTCTGATTTACCTCACCTGGAAATCAGCTCTATCACCTTGAACACACTGGTGTTTGTTCTTCTGCAGCTGAATTGTATCGTGGAAATGTAATTAAGGATAAGCTGTTCTCTGGCACCAACCTTCCTCTGAAGGCCCATGTCCCACCCCAAACCCAACACAGTCTAAAGAAGAGGCGGTCTCTTCCAGGACATTGCATAGGAATGCATGGCTGTCCTGCTGAGTCACCCTGATAGAAGGAACCTCTGCCATGCAAAGGTATGCAGTTATTTTTGCTTGGTGCTTCATCATGTGCAAAGCCAAGCCAGCTCACCCAAGTATAGGAAAGGGAGGCAGGGAAGATCTACAGTTTGTGGTGGGAGCAGCACAGGGGGATGGCTGTGCCAGTAAAACTATTCCAAAGTCTTTAATTATCTGCCACTGCATGGCTGGTGCTCCTGACTGCTTTTCAAATAAAGGAGCTGCAACAGCAGAATAAGTAAGAATTATTAGCTACAACCGCAATCTGCACATTAGGAGACATGTCTAGTGCTGAGAGACCCAGAAATGAGGATAAACATTTTGTCTTGTTATGTGACTGATGGAACCCCTGAATAAGGGAGGAAAAAGAGGGGTAATGCAAAAAGCTTGGATCAGTATATGGGGCATTTGAGAACTTTCAGTGCTTCCTTCCCCCAGAGAAGGCAAGCAACCAAGAAAGAGAAGCCATTTCCAGAGGTGACAAAGTGAATTAGGACCCTAAACCTGCATTTCAGAAGTGGATTACGGCAAGGGATTTCAGTAGAAGTGGTTGCTAAGGCCCATTAGATTTTGAAAATAAATCTTGAGTCCTCAAAGATTTAAACCTATTAAGTATTTAAATATTCTAATGCCCACTTCTCAAAGCTGCAGAAGTTCCCACTCCTGCCTCTGTGTTCATACCCCGCTCACATTCCTCCCCAGAGCTATGCTGGCACCATGGTCCTGTCAGGCAGCTGCAGCAGCCTTTGTGCCCTGCTCTTTGCATATCATTCCTCAGTTATTAGAGCAAAGTCAGCCAGTGAGCAGAGTCTAAGTTATTAGGTTCAGAGTTGGCAAGTACAGTAGCAGTGTAAACAGCAGACACCTCCAGAAACTCCAGTGCTGTCCCTTCTGTCTCCAAGCCTCATGCTTCTCCACTGTCCTGAATTTCAGAACAGTTTCAAAGCTGATGCACTACCCCAGCAGAGCAGGTACAAACCCTTGCACTAACCTATGATTTTTGGTGACTGGGGAAGGAATAGCCTGCATATATCACCTGCCTATAACAGTAGTAAAACCTTCTCAAGCTGATACATAACTAGTAAGTAGAGGAAGACGGAATGAGGGACACCAAATGGCCTACAAAAGTGCTCAGGCAGAGCACATTTGCATCTTCCACTGTTTGGCCATGATAGTCCCCAGTTAGCAAATGCCCAAGGTGCTGCTTAGGCAAGCTTGAGTAGGAGACTCTATGTCCCAAAAAGAGCTGTTGGGGTTGCCAAGCCACTCAAAAAGCCTGATCACATGTTCATCTCCTCTTCCCTCTTTCTCTCTTGAGTTGTGCTTTCATTCCCTGCTGTTTGGGTTAGAGGTGCTTGTGTGCTGATGTTTAAACCTCTCGTACTGCCTGTCCCTGCTGAAGCCATCTGGATCACGAAACCCCCTTGGAAAAATGTGTTTCTCTTCTGACATATTTCAACATGGACCCCCCCACAAGCACCAGGAGTATCTGGTGAGACTATGGCCTGGCACACTGTTTCAGATACAGAAGGGTAAGGGGGCAGGACCCCTCCAGTTCACACTGCTGATCAGGAATTACATACCCAGGCAGGCAATGAGGTCATACAGCTACGCAGCTCTACACACTGCTGCCCAGGAAATGCCTTTCCACTTCCATCTCCCCTCTGCAGTAACAGATAAATGTGTCACAAATCAGATGAGGAGGGACCTTGCTAGTGCTCCCCTATCTGGATGGAAGAGACATGTATTTCCTGTCAACTCTAGCTCCAGAAGTTCTACTATAAAGCAGCAATTTTAACTTTTACATAAAGCCAGTTTCCAGACACCTACTCTGATGAGAAAAACATGACAACATGAAAGGTAACAGCTTGAAAACTGAAAAACAAATAAATCCCCCTGCCATGATTACCTTTCTTCTCAGTACCTGTGCTCTTTAAGGCAAAATTTCAAGAGTCTGACCCAGGGACATGGGACAGCTGAGGCTGATGATAGCTCGTAAGTGGCACTCAGGTATTGTGCTGTCCCGCACAGAGGAGAATGCATTGGCAAATAGGAAAGCAATGCATAATGTGCTGTGCTAATTATATATATGCCTGTAACCTGGGAAGGACCTGTGTCCAGTGCCTGGAAGAGCCTGGAAAGACAGGCATGATATGCAAAACTGCATATCCTCCTTCCCCTTCTCTTCTCTGTTCAAGGCACTTAACACAGAACACAATTAAGAATAGTATTTATTTATTTGAATGAAAAAGGAAAATTGTGCTTGTGATTTGAGAGGAGAGCTGCCAGAAGAGGAACTGGAACCCTTCCAATACCTCACAGTCTAGTAGTTAAGCATTGCCTGAATTGGGCACCAGGGAATCTTGAGTCCTGCTTTCTTCCACTCACTGGTTTATAACTCTTGGCATTTAAAAAGGCACCTTGTAAACATTTATTTCATTGTTCTTCCGTATATAATTGAGTCATTTGCCGGCTTACCTTGTTAGAGGGAGGAAAGCACCCTGCAAGGGGAAGTTTTCTCTTTTCCGAGCTCTTCCTCGCCTGCTGGGGTGCAATGGCACCAGCAGCTCACTGTCTTCCGCTTCCCGACAGCTGCTTTCCAGCTGCCTCTGAAGGGGAGAGGTCACCCTGGGGAGAGTCTTCTCTCTGCATTGCCAGATCTTCCCTCAGCTGTGTGGCACCTGCTTCAACTTCCCGCATCAGTGGTGCTCAGCCATCTGCTGGGGCAGCCCAAGCGTCAGCCTCACCTCCCAAGCAAGCCAAGCCAAGACCTTCCACATGGCTGGTTCATGTGGGGCTGGTGTGGAGGTGTGGTTGCCTCCTCCCAGCCCTTCCTGCTGAGAAATGTGGTTGCTAGTCTCAGTGGCAGCACTCTGCCGTTTGCTGAGCTATTCAGCATGTCCCTGTTATCCATGTGAGGGTAGCATAAGCATAATGCTGTCCTCAGTGTGCCTGGGGTTGGCTGGCTCCCTACTCAAGTCAATGTGAATTTTTAAAAAACAAATGTTTTCCTATCACTATTACTTGCATTTAATGCACAGGCCAAGGCTTGTTTGATGCTCTGGCAGAAGCCCTTCCTCTGTTACACCTTATGTACAAAGTTAGTGGAGATCTTTGCTGCATTCCAATACGGGACTGAGCAACAAATCTTCTGGTTAATCATTTATCACTGTGTGAACCTGCTGAATAGCAAATATGCTAGAAAGGGGAAAGGAAAGGGCATGGCAAGAGATTAACTGAGGACAGTCAAAAGTCAACCAGAAAGGAGCAGGGATGAGGCTGGAGAGGTCAGGCGACAAACAGGAAGGCTACTGTAGTGTAAACACTGCCTCTCAGCAGCACAGGAGCCAGATGCACTGTCCCGCTCCCAGTTCAGCCCTCTCTGCTCTGTGACCACAGGTCTGAATGATTAGTTACTGCCTCCAGATGAATTTGATGGCTTGTCTGATAAGGAGATCCTTTTAGATTCACTAAATTTCTTTTACCTTTCCAAGACACAGGTCTCAGCTGTTCTCAAATGTGTGCTTCTTGCAAGGAGAGAGTCCTGTTTTGATCCTTGCAGCCATCAAAAACACACTTCACCATGCAAAGTGCTGTTCTCACCAATGGCTCTGACTGCCGGTCCCACCAGCACTGGTGGCTGGGAAAGGGGAATCAACTCAAGATCAGAGAATGAACTTTATGGGAATGGACTTCTCTGATGGAACACTGCTTCTGCAGTGTGGTAGGGCCAGTGGGGCAGAGCACAGCATGTATCTGGTAGGACCATAAGCAGAGCTCAAGCAGAACAAATGTCTCTCTCCTAGAAACCCATGGGGTATTCACTTTAGCCTGCCAACAGCTGAAAACCAGTGGGCTGGAACAGTGAATATGGCCACTGCTACACAGCCTCTGACTGACCCTGACCACCCCAGTTAGATGGTAGTTAGCTAGGAAAGTAAGCATGACCACATGGGCACTGGCAGGATTTGTGATGTGTTTTTACCAGTCAGTGCATGGCAGGATAATCAGCCCCATGGCAGAAGCATCTGGGCAGGCAGCAATCCCATGCAGGCTGGAACAAGGTCTACCCCCACACTAAACACACCTCCAGCAGGGAAAGTAGATGGGAACAGCACCCCAAAGCAGAGGAAAGGGCTCCATTTTGTCACCTGTTGACATAGCAACAGTATGAGATTTACAGCATGCTCAGAGCATGTCAGCAAAATGTTGTACCATGGGATATCTGCCCAGAAAGTGGGGTGTTTGTTTTGAGAAAAGCACAATACAGGGTGAATTCCACAATTCAGAGAGGGAGGTACTTCAGCCAACATAAACAAAGCAGTTATTGATATATTTACACAACAGAAGTTCCTGCCTTGAATTGTCACCATCCATCCAACTCAATCACCTTTTCTTTGCCCTCCACCTCAAGCCTCAGTGTTGATCCAAATGCAGGAGCAGGTCTGGGAAGTCTGGTTTATCATCATACAGCTTTGTCCATGTTGAGGTGGGGGGGTTGTGTGTGACTCTGGAGAAGCCTGTGGTGCTGGCCTGCTCAAGTCTGCTGACTCCAGCAGTCCCACTTCTGCATTGTGCACCACCACCACTGTCCTTGCTTCAGCCATTCTGGGATATCCCCATAAGCTTTGCCTTCATCTGGGGTCATCAGTGGTGGCAAGGCTGTGGCAAGTCCTAGTGTCTTGGTGAAAAAAATGGTGAAGATGGATCCTGTCCCACAGCTGCGGATCTCCCCAGAGCTCACATCCTTCTCCTGGGCTGAGGGGCAGAGAGAAATTGTATACATCTTAGCCAAGAAGAAGGCTATACCCATGCTCCCAAGGGTCAGCAGAAACAGTAATTACCCTCTAGCAAGGGGAGTCTGCCTCCACCTCATTTCTTGCACCACACTGCACTGCCTGGACATCCTAGATATCTTAGGCTGTTCCCATCACCCCCCGTTGACTTTCTGATTCTGCTGGGATGCAGTTGTGTCATCTCTACCTATCTATATCTCATACAAGAATAACATTCCCATCTATGGGACCATGGTGCATCAAGAAATAGGACAATAAAGGCTCATCCTTTACTGTCTCAGCACCACTCTTTATGCCAGCTGCGGTAAAACTGTTTTCTTCCATCTGCTTATGCCAGACTGGTGTGAGATTAGCAATGGTAAGACATTTGCCACATTTTTCTCCTTCTCCTGTAGAAGACTCTGGTCCAGCTTTCAACTATCTGGGAAGGAAGATAAGTTAGGAAGGACAACAGGAACCCACTTACCAACTATCTGAGGACTCAGCAGGCTGGCTCTTCAAAGACTGAGAGGAATTTATTACTCTTATTGCTTTTTAAAATAGTAAGAAATGAAAGAACAAAATAAGCTATTGCCTACTTGATGGCCCCAGCAGGATTATATTGCTTCACAGTGTGCACGACACAAACCAAACAAATACGTCTACCAGAAACTCTTGTATTTGCCTGCACACAAGCACAAATTGCACTGCAAAGTATTTTTGCAGTCAGTGTTCTCATAAAGGAATTTAAATAAGCAGAAATATTTTGCCAAAGCTGAAGATAGCTCTGTCAATTTGATTTGGGCATTTTACCCTGCAGCAGCTAAATATCAGTTGAAAATGAGCGCATTGATCAAACAGGAAACCAGTATTTCCCTTTTCCCATTTAAGGCTCTGACAAACTACATCAGGGCAGGAGCATCGGAGTGGGAAGAATTAGGAATATTCTGGCATTTTAGTTTTTCCATGCAGCTGGCAACAGAGAGACATCAGGATGATAAAAAGGCACACCGTGACCCAGGCAGCAACTGTGGTGCAACATAACACAGCATCCTTCTAGGAAGAGGATTTCTCCTAGCATGGACAGGTTGTCTATGGCTGGGTTTGAGGACCAAGTACTTTTCTTTGCATGTGGTGTGTCAGAGAAACCTAAATGTACCAAAGACTCTCCTCTTGGACAGGTCCATGGTCTGTGGGCTACCATGTACAGGATGCACTAATGTGCCCATCTGGCAGATTTGCAGCCTAGCTCTCCACAGTACTTTTCTGAGTATCTTGAGTTATTCCACTGCGTGTAACCTGACAGAACCTGCAAGCCTCAGCAATCTGGCAGCTGCTGTTACGTTACACCCAGGCACACTTCTGTCTGCAGAAGCCTAGAAATACTGGACTTCTCATCAAAACACAAGCAAGTCATGGATGTCAGTGTGCACACCTGGGCTCATCAGAAAACATGTCTGTGATCTGAAGGACATGATACCAAATGAGAGTAAATTCCCTCCCAGGCAAAATAGTGAATGGGCAATGGGATGCCACATACATTGAGGGGCAGCAGGGAGGAGGAGGGTGTTAAGAGAGGGCAGTTACAAAAACAGTAATAAAAAGGTGAAGGTCACCTCATGGCAGACCCAGACCCTCTGCTCCTCCATTCCAGTTCAGACTAGAAGGATATGTGTCATGAAGACAATGAACAGGCTTTCAGCTCCACTGCTGCACAGGGGGAATCTCAGTCATCCTATTCTTCAGAGCTGGCAACTGAGCCATAGAAATTATGAAGATGTCTTCCTCAGGGACTTTCTAGGAACTCACTTCAGGAGGATTTCTATTGCTGAAAAGGACATGCATCAAAGCGTTACATATCCTGTGGGAGGAAAATGGGAATTCTTTCACAGACATCATCTCTTCCTTATGTAATTAAAAAAGTCAATGGGAAACGAATCCAGACATGAATATTTATCTTTGGCTTCCTGGTAAGCATTTTGCTTCACTAATTTCCTTGGCCTCCTTCCAGTTAACTTATAGAGAGAACCCAGATACAGTGGCGCCGCATAAGGGCTTGGGCACCTGGGGACATGTAGCCTGAGAACCTGTTGACCCTCAAGTTGTCTGACTGGGATGACACATGTATCTTCATCTTGTGTATCCCCTGAAGACTCACCCCTCAAAGTAGTGTTTTCCTTAAAGGGGAGCACTTCAGTAATTCTATTAACAAGTAATGCTGTGAAACTGGCTGCTGGTCCCTTCCCACACATCATCATCCCTCCCATCCCAGGGACATTTCCAAGGGGGTAAGAGAGAAAGCAATCTTTCAGCTCATCTGCATCAGTTTTAGACATCAGCAGGACCCAGGCCTCCTGTGGGCCCACTGCACAAGGGTGACTTGCATTGCATGAGGCCAAACCATTAGGGCTTGGGAAGGGACCACAGGCACACCCCAAAGCAGCATTAAAGATGGCACCCTCCTGTGCCTCCTGCTTCCCCATGTACTCTTGCCCCACAAAGCTCTTCAGTGTAGGTCTTTCCATGGTCTGGGGGAAGAAAGAAAGAAAGAAACACAGCCAAGGTCTCCTTAAGCAGACCCCATGTCCCCACTTCCAGTGCTCCCCTGATCAAGGATGCTACTGCCTACTCTGATTTCTTATGTGTAAGGGAGCCCCAGCCCCTTACAACAAAGCAATCCCTCAGCCCACTCTTTTGCACAAAAAGCACTGCTCATAGCCAAGTTAATTCACTAACTCAAGGACCACCAGGTTAGGATGAGCATAAATTAGACTTCTGTGTATAACCCTGTTTTTCCTCCCCTCAGGTGCAAACACTATGATGCAGTCTTTACATGCAAAGTGCTGTCAACTTTTACCCCACAGTTTTCCTGTCTGCACAGAATAAACATCATTATACAATCTGCACTGATTCATCATTCCCTCTTGTTTTACCCATGTTTATTTTCCACTCTCTATCCAATCTCTGCCCAGAACATACTATTATAAATTTCCTGCTGTGGTAATTTTCCCATTGTACCTGCTCCTTCACAAACAGTAATGAAATTAAGGCTAACATGATGAGATTAAGCCTCAAATTTTTGGATTATCCACCAGCTTGGGCTGCCACTCAATCTGGATTCCTTAGGTGTCACCTGGGGCCCCTACACTGGGAAATTGACTGCCTAATGGCACCTCTGTAATTAGTGGGCAGTTCGGAATTCCTCAGTGGGTGACTCCAACCACCTTGTTGGCTGCAGGTAAGAACTCTCCCTTTTGAGTCTATTTTGAGATGGCTACTCCTTGCCATCCATTGGTGGTTTCCTGCCACCCCTCAGTGGTTTCTCTTTTTCAGCAGGCATTTCTCAGCAGCTCAGGTAACATCTTCAGCCTCCAGCTCAGTGCAGGAAGACAAAGTATCTGTCACAGGCTGTACACAGCAGTAGTTCACCAGCAGTGCACCAAAGCTACCACTGTGGTGGGAGTGGGAAAACAGCACAGCAGCAAAGCAGTGGCTCAAGCTCTGCTGGGGTGATCCTATCCTGACAGTGTCAGAGACTTTAACCTGCTCATATTACATCACACACAGCTACCATGACTCACATGCTACCTGGTCACTTGATAACTGTGGTAATGAGTGTCTAATTGCATGCCAGCAATGTCCTACTACTCCCTGAAAGTGAAAATTTTGTGTTGAGTGTGATGGAGAAGCAGGATGACTCTAAATCTCTTCTCTCTCCTCAGCTCCTGGACGGCCTGAGCTTGTGTCTGGTCAGTGGGAAAGGGAGAATCACATGTCAGAAAATGAGGGGAAACAAGAGGGGAAATGAAGATTAGAAGATAGAAGAGTTGTTTATCCTTTGGGAAACAGAACTGATTTGAGACAAGGTTATGCTCCTTGCATGTGCAAAAGTCTACCACAAACAAGAAGGGAATAAATTGTTCTCACTGTCCACTCAGACAGGGTAAGAGAAATATGAGTTGGTGCTGGACAGTTTGGGATAGACTTCCTCTTCACGAAGCTGTGGTCTACAGTGCATGGGAATGCCACGGGAGGTTGCGAAACACTTTGGTCACATCTGGTTTAGGTACTACTAACCCTGTCTTGGGACAAGGGAGTGAAGTTGGTGACCAGGACAACCCTTTCAGGGTATCCCAACTGGGACAGAAGAGATCAGGCATTCCCTGCTGTGCTCAAGTCTGGGAAAGAGCCTCTTTCTCTAAGACTGTCAGTTGGTCTCTTCCAATCACTTTGTGTCTCACCTCCACCATCTCCTCATTTTCACTGTGCTCTCCTGCTAATCAACCCTTAGTCCCTGTCTGTGATCTTTCCTTTCTTCCCATGTCCCTTCTCATCAGCTTCTGGCTTCTTTCCTCCATTCATTCTTACCCTCCTCCGTGCAGCCACAACCAACCAGCCTTCTAATTCTTCTCCTACTTCCCATCTTTCTTCATTATGCACAAGATGCTCCTCCCCTATGCTGTCTGAAGTCACATCTAGCTGTGAAGACATGGAAATGAGACTCTTCACAAGTTCCCACATGCCTAAGTCTCAGTGTCAGTGGTGCAATTGCAGAGAAAGCCTTGCTCAGCGGGAAGGGATCCCTGAGACAGCAGCACAGGCTCTCCTGCACCCCAGGGCTGGCAAAAGCCCTGGGAGACACTGGAGCAGAGGTGATGGAGGCAAAGCCCTAGGAGAATTTATCAGCCAAACTCTTACAAATGTTTGCTGAGGAGGTGCACACCACAGCTTTTTGGAGCTTAAAGCCTGGATAGCTCTGGATCATTTTCTAATAAGGGTAGCAACCAGTAACACACTGACCCCTTCCTGGGAAAAAGTCAAAGCCCTCCTTCAAAGTACTCAGTGACTACCGTAAAAAAGGAAAGATTATTACAGGCAAAGCAATGTCATTTTCCTAAACTTATTCTCAGAAACCAATGAATCATTTTAACCAAAACTTTTTTTAAGCTAAGTAATTAATTAATTTATTAATCATGCTGAACCAAGAGCTCCAGCATGGAAAATTTTAAGCAAAATAGTGACTGGTAATGTTATGAGCAGCTACAAGGGGAAAAAAAATTAAAAAAGGGAGAATGAGATAAAGTGCTGACTGGTTTTACCCATCTCTGCCACTGATATACAGAAGGCATGAGCACAACAGCAGTACCCCTCCTGTCAATTCTATCAACATGGTCACAGTAGGACCAACTTGGAGTGAGTTTTGCCAGAATAAAGGCTAAGAAAAATACTGAGTAAGGGCTTGTGATGTTGCCTGATTAAATCATGGTGCAAATAAGAAAGCGCAATCGCATTGAGCCTTGTATCTTACGAGGGCTGTATTTCCTTGTCAGTCAGGAAGCCCAGGTAGTTTACCGAGAACATGAGATCAGAAAGTCCATCAAGATGTTCCTGGCATACATTAGTCACAGGAGTATCTATCCAAGGGTCAGTCACATGTGTGGAAAATAAAAAAAAAAAAATAGCAGCTGACAATCTGTTGGTTTGTGAGCATAATTGATGTGCATTGTAACGCCCATGGATCACACGGTACACACACACATTCCCATTCTCAGACTGAACATCCTCCATGTCAAGAAGATGATTTTGTGTAAATCTAAACAGCAAAGTACAACTCTGAATTACAAAACAGAGAGGTGGGACATCACTTCAGAACTGCCAACATCCTCTCCTTTACAGGCAGATGGCAAAATTGCCATAAAAAGACACTTGGGGAGGAATTTGCCAGTAACACTTGGTGGGGTGTAAAGAGACCATCCTCTGAATTGAGGAACAAAATGTCAAACCAGTAGCCCCAGACTGTTATATCCCCATATATATTTGTCCCTAGAGAGGGTATAAAAGTACTTCCATTAGAAAATCAGCATGTTTACATCATTGCAGAGTCACATCTAGCAACCCAACTGTTCAGTCAGCAGAAGCAGGGGAAGATAGCACCATACCCACCAGCCCATTGGCAGGAGATATACCAGGCTCTTCGGTGGGCATGTACAGATCACCATGATAAAACAGGAACAGCCATTTGGCATTAGTGTCTGTCATTAGATTTGCTGCCTCACCCAAGTGCTAGTGACTAAGAAAGTGCTTATCTATGTCAACTGGGAGAACATTTGTGTCCTGCAATTCCTATGGAATTGGTTTTTTTAATTTCCCTACCCATCTTCACATCTTAAAGGCAAGCCATCTAAATTACACTTGCACCTTTGCAGCAAAACCCATAGCACAGGGCCATTGTGATGAGGAAGATTCAGAGAAGTGTGCCATGGGAAAGAACAGGCCACATGGGGAGGACAAAGAGGAAAGCTTTTCATGAGCAGTGACAGAAGATGAGTCCAGCAGTAGTAAACTAACCCCAAGTCTGAAAGCATATTAGGTAGACCAGAAGTTCCGTCAGGTGTTGCCAAAGCCCATGCAAGGTTCCCATCCCTTTCACTAACCCTACAGTCATACTCTTCCACCCACAGCAGCTCATACCAGGGTAAGAGAGTACAGGAAGCAGGTTCAGGACAAAACACACAGAAAACAGCAGATTCCAACAATTTTCTCACCATACAGCATGATTTTTTTTTGCGCTTTCTTCAAGACAACTTCTGCTGTTGAGCCCCAGCAGAAGAACAGGCATAGAAATAGGGAGTGTGAGTGGCGCCTTCCCTGGAGAGATTTCACACTTCTAAGGCACAAAGAAGGAAAGCAGCGTCACTTTGATCAAGTGCTGTGCACTGTATACAGTTAATGACGATAACACCACTCTCTCCTGTGTTTGACACCTTGTCAGTTTGGCATACTCACCCCTGATTTCCGAGTGTAACCTCTTTTCAATAATGAAAATATTTTCAAAAGTGTGCAAGTGACTTAGGAGTGCATGACAAGCTCCATCACTGGTCAGTGAGACATTTCATCTTTCTGATAGTAGACACTTAACAGAAGTACTTAACAGGTCAGTCACCCAGATGTGGACTGAAAGAGATGCCACCACAGGGAACTTGAATCTGAATCAGAAACCCTATGGAGGTGCCCATCTCCCTTCAGAAACAGCTGAGGCTCACTGCAAAATGTACTCTGGCCTTTCAGGCTTTATAGGGAATGCAGATCACAACAGCAAGACCCTGCTCCTCGGTCTCAGTACACAGCCCAGCCACATCCTGCTTCTAGTTTAGCTCACAGGTGAGATGTGCCAATGAAAACATTTTATTTTGTAGCAAGATTTGATCACCTAATTCCTACTGAGGAGCACTTTCCTCCAGAAATGAGCCCATAACTTGGATGAACTACTCAAGGACTGCAGCCTGGGGAAGAGCATGGAAAGAGATGTTTACAGGGGCTCTTTCACAGCTGCTTGCTGCTTTTCTTCCCAAGTATGGCTGTTCTTGAAGGTGCTGTGTCAGCTCAGAGCACACATGCGACCTGGGGCTGATGCTGCCTGCAGGCTGAGGAGGTTTCAGTTCACACTCCCTAGGAAGGGTGGAGCAATACAGCCTGCAGAGGTGAAGGTGTTCTCCTTGCTGTCATGGGCTCAGTGAGACTGGGAACAACATGTCTAAAGCCTCTCTATAGCCAGAAGAATACTCTGCAGCCTAGAGCATCAAAGTTCTGTGCTGTAGCATCTCATGTTCCTCCAGCACAGCAGGGTCACAACAAACAGTCACCCATACACCAGGTCCACTCTCAGAGCCCAAGCCCACCAACATGCCTTCTTAAGCTGCTGAATGTAGATGATGTAATGGGTATTTATGTCACTGTCCCCACATAAGGATTTCCCTGCATGGGACGACTTCTCCACCAGTGTTATCTAGATGGTGCACCTGTGCCTGTGATGTAGAGATCTGGGTCTCATAAATTTAGTGGTCATTAAACATTGCCACATCAAATATTGACCCTGCTGTTTGCTGTGTGATGAGTCTGGGAGCAGAAGCCATGTGAGGGCATCCTTAAATGTGAGCATCAGGTTCCCCTGGAACAAGAGATGAAATATTTACTATGACAATATTAAAATAAACCAACCCTTCATTCTTTGGAGCCAGCTTGTGAACATGTAGGGTATATGTGTAGTCAGATGAATGTCATTGCCAAATAACACATTCTCACACAATAATGCAGTTTGGGGAGCCCAAGCAAATGTCAGTTTCTGATCACTGTCACATTGGTATATTGTAAAATAATGACTGCTCTGTTTGCTGTTGCCATATTGTGATTTTGTAGAACATCAACACTCATCCATGAGCAGCCTCTGAGAATGTTCACGGGGAATGTCCCCCACTTTCCTTTTGTCCATGACCATAACCTTATACCAGGCGACTGCAAGTATAATCATGTTCAGGGAAGGAATGGAACTGAAGCCACACAGTAAAACAAGCCTGACTTAGAAAATGCTGTCTGGAGAATCCAAAGAGAAAAATCTGTGGCTGACAGATTTATAAAGCGTAGCTAAACTGAGCAAAGGGAGATATTGTGGGATTTTCTTCCTTGGGCTAAGGTGGGTGAAGTGGGAACCTGCTGAGATCTTCCATTTTCCCAGCATTTTCCTACCTGTACGCTGTGCAACCCTACCTCAGGCAGACTCAGATGAACACAGAAGCAACCACAAAGAGTTTAAGCTCTCAGTGTAAACTGATGTATTTCTGAAGTAGGGTCCTATTTCTCATCCTGCTACACACCCTCATTTCTATGTAGGGGAAAAGACCTTTCATTTCATACAAGTGTAAACAAACATCCGGTACCAGACACAATGACCCTGACTGAGCAATGGAGGTGGAGATTTAGCCCTTTCAAACCATGGAAGCAGCCACAGGAAGAGCCAGTTTCACAACACATAGGAGGCAGTCAGATACCCAGGTATTTGAGCAACTACTTCAACAGAGATCAGCACATGGTAAACATCTCCTGCCTGAGCTGGAGCAGTATGGCCAGACCTAGGGGTGGCATAGAAAGTGCAGGCTTAGGTTGTACCTAAACTACAGTAGGAGGTCTGAGAGCAGCAAACAGTAGCCAGCTTTTGGCCAGCTAATTTGGGTATGCAGAGCAGTGTTTGCATGCTGACACTGGCAGACACTGCCTTCCCCTCTGGGAACCTGGCTTCATCAAGCACTTGCTGCCTTAAGGTTGTGTCTTTGCTGTTGCTGCTGTCACCCATGTCACTTAGAAAACAAGTGTGCTCAGTCATGGCCTAGGAAGGGGTTGGAGGAGTGTCTTCTGGAGAAGTCAGCAGACTGATACTGTGAAGATAAGTGCTTAATTCCCATTGCAGAGGCCCTGTATGACACTGAGACACACATTTCCTATGTGACACATAGGAAACAAATTCAGCTGGATGTGCTCCAATTCCCCCTCTGGAAACGAGATCATCTGCTGCTCACTCATTTCCCATAAGGACCAGTCCCCCTGGAATTCAGGTTCTTGCCCAGCTGGTCTCATCATGGGTACCAGCTAATCAAACACTCAGGAGAATGACATTCCAGCACACTTTGGCAGACGGTGTCTCATGAGAAAGCAGGCTGTGTTGGAGAATTCTCAGCTACATGA